>AWUE01012368.1:0-36325 GCA_001974825.2 Corchorus olitorius
GAGCCGGGACATCGGAACGTGTCTTTAGCCAAAAACCGTGATGGTTAGTACACGATTTCTGCAAAAAAGTTTGCAAAACTTGACCCGAAAGTTTTTTCCTCAATTTTTAACCGCAATACATGTAAAAATATATAATTTAATGCCAAAAAAGATTGAAGGTTTTTCACGCTTCTAATATCAATTTTTAATTCTTTCCCGAATTAATTTCTGATTAAATCGAAACAAGATTCAGATGATCGTAAAAACAAATCCTTAAATCCATTGTGGCTGAGATTTGGGATGAATAATATAGATGTTTCAATAAGTCTTGCCTCCAAAATCATGCAAAACTGAGCTGGGCCACCGGAACACATTTTTAGGCAAAAACCATGATGGTTAGTACACGATTTTGGCGAAAATTTTGCAAAAATTGACCCGAAAGATATTTCCTCAATTTTCAACCGCAATACACGTAAAAAATATACAATTCAACGCCAAAAAGAATGAAGGGCTTTTCACGCTTCAAATACCATTTTTTCAATTATTTCCCGAATTAATTTCTAATTAAATCGAAACAAGATTTAGATGATCGTAAAAACAAATCCTTAATCCATTGTGGCATAGATTTGGGATGATTAATATAGATATTTCAATAAGTCTTGGCGCCAAAAATCATGCAAAACTGAGCCGGGGTCGGAACGCGTTTTTAGCCAAAAACCGTGATGGTTAGTACACGATTTCTGCAAAAAATTTGCAAAAATTGACCCGAAAGATTTTTCCTCAATTTTTAACCGCAATACATGTAAAAAATATATAATTCGACGCCAAAATTATTGAAGGTCTTTTCACGCTTCTAATATCATTTTTTCAATTTTTCCAAAATTAATTTCTATTTAAATTGAAACAAGATTCAGATGATCGTAAAAACAAATCCTTAAATCCATTGTGGCTGAGATTTGGGATGAATAATATAGATGTTTCAATAAGTATTGGCTCCAAAAATCATGCAAAACTGAGCCGGGGCACCGGAACGCGTTTTTAGCCAAAAACCGTGATGGTTAGTACACCATTTCTGCAAAAAATTTGCAAAAATTGACCCGAAAAATTTTTCCTCAAATTTTAACCGCAATACATGTAAAAATATATAATTCAACGCCAAAAAGATTGAAGGGCTTTTCACGCTTCTAATATCATTTTTTCAATTCTTTCCCGAATTAATTTCTAATTAAATCGAAACAAGATTCTGATGATCGCAAAAACAAATCCTTAAATCCATTGTGGCTGAGATTTTGGATGAATAATATAGATATTTCAATGAGTCTTGGCTCCAAAAATCATGCAAAACTGAGCCGGGGCACCGGAACGCGTCTTTAGCCAAAAACCTTGATGGTTAGTAAACGATTTCGGCAAAAAATTTGCCAAAATTGACCCGAAACATTTTTCCTCAATTTTTAACCACAATACTGATAAAAATATATAATTCAACGCCAAAAAGATTGAAGGGTTTTTCACGCTTCTAATATCATATTTTCAATTCTTTCCCGAATTAATCTCTAAATAATCGAAACAAGAATCAGATGATCGTAAAAACAAATCCTTACATCCATTGTGGCTAAGATTTGGGAAGATTAATATAGATATTTCAATGAGTCTTGGTGCCAAAAATCATGTAAAACTGAGTAGGGGCACCGGAACGCGTTTTTAGCCAAAAACCGTGATGGTTAGTACACGATTTCTGCAAAAAATTTGCCAAAATTGACTCGAAAGATTTTTCCTCAATTTTTAACCGCAATACATGTAAAAAATATATAATTCAACGCCAAAAAGATTGAAGGGCTTTTAACGCTTCTAATATCATTTTTTCAATTCTTTCCCGAATTAATTTCTAATTAAATCGAAACAAGATTCAGATGATCGTAAAAACATATCCTTAAAACCATGGTGGCTGAGATTTGGGATTAATAATATAGATATTTCAATAAGTCTTGGCTCCAAAAATCATGCAAAACTGATCCGGGGCACCGGAAATCGTCTTTAGCCAAAAACCATGATGGTTTTTGACCATCAATCTGCAAAAAATTTGCAAAAATTGACCCGAAAAATTTTTCCTCAATTTTTAACCACAATACATGTAAAAAATATATAATTCAACGCCAAAAAGATTGAAGGGCTTTTCGCTTCTAATATCATTTTTTCAATTCTTTCCAGAATTAATTTCTAATTAAATCGAAACAAGATTCAGATGATCGAAAAAACAAATCCTTAAATCCATTGTGGCTGAGATTTGGGATGATTAATAAAAATGATTCAATAAGTCTTGGCTCCAAAAATCATGCAAAACTGAGCCGGGGCGCCGGAACGCATTTTTAGCCAAAAACTGTGATGGTTAGTATACGATTTCGGCAAAAATTTTGCAAAAATTGAGTCGAAAGATTTTTTCAAAATTTTTAACCACAGTACTAATAA
This sequence comes from Corchorus olitorius, assembly GCA_001974825.2. Classification (NCBI taxonomy): domain Eukaryota; kingdom Viridiplantae; phylum Streptophyta; class Magnoliopsida; order Malvales; family Malvaceae; genus Corchorus; species Corchorus olitorius. Next base: position 2,446 of record AWUE01012368.1, read on the forward strand.
AAATATATAATTCAATGCCAAAAAGATTGAAAGGTTTTTCACGCTTCTAATATCATTTTTTCAATTCTTTCCGGAATTAATTTCTAATTAAATCGAAACAAGATTCAGATCATCGTAAAAACAAATTCTTAAATCCATTTTGGCTGAGATTTGGGATGAATTATATAGATGTATCAATAAGTCTTGGCTCCAAAAATCATGCAAAACTGAGCCGAGGCAACGGAACGCGTTTTTAGCCAAAAACCGTGATGGTTAGTACACCATTTCTGCAAAAAATTTGCAAAAATTGACCCGAAAAATTTTTCCACAATTTTTAACCGTAATACATGTAAAAAATATATAATTCACTGCCAAAAAGATTGAAGGGCTTTTCACGCTTCTAATATCATTTTTTCAATTCTTTCCAGAATTAATTTCTAATTAAATCGAAACAAGATTCAGATGATCGTAAAAACAAATCCTTAAATCCCTTGTGGCTGAGATTTGGGATGATTAATATAGATATTTCAATGATACTTGGCTCCAAAAATCATGCAAAACTGATCTGGGGCACCGGAACGCATCTTTATCTAAAAACCGTGATGGTTAGTACACGATTTCTGCAAAAAATTTGCCAAAATTGACTCGAAAGATTTTTCCTCAATTTTTAACCATAGTACTGATAAAAAATATATAATTCAACGCGTTTTTGGCCAAAAACCGGTACATGATTTCGGCAAAAATTTTACAAAAATTGACCCGAAAGAATTTTCCAAAATTTTTAACCATAGTACTGATAAAAAGTATATAATTCAACGCCAAAAAGATTGAAGGGTTTTTCACGCTTCTAATATAATTTTTTCAATTCTTTCCCGAATTAATCTCTAACTAAATCGAAACAAGATTCAAATGATCGTAAAAACAAATCCTTAAATACATTGTGGCTAAGATTTGGGATAATTAACATAGATATTTCAATGAGTCTTGGTGCCAAAAATCATGAAAAACTGAGTCGGGGCACCAGACCACGTTTTTAGCCAAAAACCGTGATGTAACATACATGATTTCGGCAAAAATTTTGCAAAAATTGACCCGGAAGATTTTTCCTCAATTTTTAACCACATTACTCGTAAAAAAATATACAATTCAACGCCAAAAAGATTGAAGGGCTTTTCACGCTTCTAATATCATTTTTTCAATTCTTTCCCGAATTAATTTCTAATTAGATCGAAACAAGATTCAGATGATCGTAAAAACAAATTCTTAAATCCATTGTGACTGAGATTTGGGATGATTAATATAGATATTTCAATGAGTATTGCCGCCAAAAATCATGCAAAACTGAGTCGGGGCACCTGAACGCGTTTTTAGCCAAAAACCGTGATGGTACACGATTTCGGCCAAAACTTTGCAAAAATTGACCCGAATGATTTTTCCTCAATTTTTAACCATAGTACTTGTAAAAAGTATATAATTCAACGCCAAAAAGATAGAATGGCTTTTCACGCTTCTAATATCATTTTTTCAATTCTTTCCCGAATTAATTTCTAATTAAATCGAAACAAGATTCATATGATCGTAAAAACAAATTCTTAAATCCATTGTGGCTGAGATTTGGGATGATTAATATAGATATTTCAATGAGTCATGGAGCCAAAAATCATGCAAAATTGAGTTGGGGCCTCGGAACACATTTTTAGCCAAAAACCGTGATGATTACGCAATTTCGGCAAAAAAATTGTAAAAATTGACCCGAAAGATTTTTCCTCAATTTTTTATCCACAGTACTCGTAAAAAATATATAATTCAATCCCAAAAATATTGAAGCGCTTTTCACGCTTCTAATATCATTTTTTCATTTCTTTCCCGAATTAATTTTCTAATTAAATTGAAACAAGATTCAAATGATCGTAAAAACAAATCCTTAAATCCATTGTGGCTGAGATTTGGGATGATTGATATGGTTATTTCAATGAGTCTTAGCGCCAAAAATCATGCAAAACTTAGTCGGCGCACCGGAACGCTTTTTTAGCCAAAAACCGTGATGGTTAGCACACGATTTCGGCAAAAACTTTGCAAAAATTGACCCGAATGATTTTTCCTTAATTTTTAACCGCAATACTCGTAAAAAATTTATAATTCAACACCAAAAATATTGAAGGGCTTTTCACGCTTCTAATATCATTTTTTCAATTTCTTCCCAAATTAATTTCTATTTAAATCGAAACAAGATTCAGATGATCGTAAAAACAAATCCTTAAATCCATTGTGGCTGATTTTTGGGATGATTAATATAGATATTTCATGAGTCTTGGCTCCAAAAATCATGCAAAACTGAGTCGGGGCACCGGAACACGTCTTTAGCCAAAAACCGTGATGGTTAGTACACGATTTCAGCAAAAACTTTGCAAAAAGTTACCTGAAAGATTTTTCCTTAATTTTGAACCGCAATACTCATAAAAATATATAATTCAACGACAAAAAGATTGAAGGGTTTTTCAGGCGTCTAATATCAATTGTTTTTCAATTTTTCCATATTAATTTCCGATTAAATCGAAACAAGATTCAGATGCTTGTAAAATCAAATCCTTAAATCCATTGTGGCTAAGTTTTGCGATGATTAATATAGATATTTCAATGAATCTTGACGCCAAAAATCATGCAAAACTAAGATAAGGCCCCAGAACGCATTTTTAGCCAAAAACTGTGATGGTTAGTACCCGATTTCGACAAAAATTTTGCAAAAATTGACCTGAAAGATTTTTTTCTCAATTTTTAACTGCAATTTTCGTAAAAAATATATAATTCAACGCCAAAAAGATTGATGGTCTTTTCACGCTTCTAATATCATTTTTTCAATTTTTTCGCGAATTAATTTCTATTTAAATCGAAACAAGATTCAGATGATCGTAAAAACAAATCCTTAAATCCATTGTGGCTGAAATTTGTGATGATTAATATAGATATTTCAAGGAGTCTTGACCCCAAAAATCATGCAAAACTGAGCCCGAGCCTCGAAACGGTTTTCTAGACAAAAACGGTGATGGTTATTACACGATTTCGGCTAAAATTTTGTAAATACTGACCCGAAAGATATATCCTCAATTTTTGGGTAAAATACTCATAAAAAAAATATCGCCAAAAAGATTGAAGGGTTTTTGACGCTTCTATTATCGTTTTTCCTATTTTTCCCAAATTGATTTTTAATTAAATTGAAACTAGATTCAGATGCTCGTAAAAGCAAATCTTTAAATCCAATGTGGCTGAAATTTGATTAAATGAATATAGATATTTCAAGTATCCTCGGAGCAAAAAATCTTGCAAACCTGAGTCAGGACCCCGCAACGTGTTTTTAGCTAAAAAAACGAGATGGTTAGTATACGATTTTGGTTAAAATTTTGCAAAAAATGACCCGAAAAAGTTTTCCTCAATTTTTGGATAAAATATTCATAAAATATAAATAATTTAACACTAAAAATATTGGAGTACTTTTCACGCTTTTAATATCGTTTTTCATATTTTTTTTGAATCAATTTTTAATTAAATCGAAACAAGATTCAAATGCTTGCAAAAACAAATTTTTAAATCCTATGTGGCTGAGAATTGATTAGATGAATATGGATATCTCTAGGAGTCTTGGCGCTTAAAATCATGCAAAACTGAGTCGAGGCCCCGGAACGCTTTTTTAGCCAAAAACTGTAATGGTTATTACACAATTTCGGCTAAAATTTTGTAATGATTGACCCCGAAGATATTTCCTCAATTTTTGGCTAAAATACTCATAAAAAAATATATAATTCAACACCGAAAAGATTGAAGGGCTTTTGACGCTTCCAATATCGTTTTTCCTATTTTTCCCGAATTAATTTATTCTCAATATTTTGTAAGAATTTAGGAAAATTTAATCTTTTCAAAATTGACATTGACATTATATTATATAATATGTAACTTAAAATATATTTCAATCAAAACTTCAACCTCACATGTGGAACACGTGGTAAATTACTAGTAAAGTAAAATATATGTTTAACAATCTAAAATTTATCTTATTTTGTGTCATGTCAGTTAACTACTATAAAGTAAAATTCTCTTAAATGTAATGATTTTCTCTTATGATAAGAATCGATTTTGAAACTTTAGTTATTTTTTATTTGAACCTAAGACCTTGTTCTAGAATAAGAATCGTCACTTCAACGACTAATTGTTAGTATAGTAGATAACAACTAATTGTTAGTATAGTAGATGGTAGCATACATTTCATTCAATTGAGTTTGGATTTCCTCTTTCTTTTTCGAAGTTTTATTATTAAGAAAATTATACAATACACAGTGAAGTTCGATAGAACATTGTGGCCAAAAAAAATTCAACAAAACACACATGGATTAAGGGTTGATATCTTTTAGGGAATAGTTTTTAATATTAAATATATAATTAATTAAAGGATTGGGTACGTGTTAACACCTTAACCCGCTTGTGAACTCTAAATTCTACACTGATAGTTCCTTGTATAATCCTCTTAATCTTAAAATCTATCGATTGGTAATGGTATATCAATCACATTCAGGGAAAAAAAAGCGTTTTAAGCCTTTGTCATTGTAAAGCATTATCTGACAAGAGGGTGGTACGTAGTGCAGGTCAGAGAGCCAAGTTCTAAGATCAATCTCATGCTGAAATGAGCCAGAAGCCAACAGAGCCTTCCCCTAACAACTAAAACATGTGTTTGTTCAAGTGATGCGAAGGCCAGTACAGCATTGCTAACAAATTAAATCTTATTTATTCTCTCGGGTCAGAAGGATAATCATCAAGTAGCTGGCATTACTGCAGAGTGCAGAAGAGAACAACATTGCAAAAGATTCAAGAATTACTAATTACTAATGATACATTCTCTCTGTCAAAACAAAGTAATATTGGCGGATGCCTTGGCCAATTTGGAAGACAATTTTCTAGTTTTTATTGTATCCCAAACTCGATGTTTCTTATAGATGATGTAAGGGGCTCTCATTGCCCAGACTTGTAAACGCTTAATCTTCTAATTAATCCAGTTTCATATTAAAAAAAAAAGAATGTAATAATACTCCATGACTTTGTTTGATTTGGAAATGAAAATTGATTTTATTTGATGACCTATTTTTGAATTCAATTACAGTTTGAATTGGAGCAGTTGCAAACTTCGTTATAAGGCCTAGATTTCCATCTGTAATGAGAGAGGCCCAAATGAATTAGTTGCTAGCTGCAATTGCCAATTGCAATGTTACAAATATTGCCCAAAACCCTTAACACTCACTCACCAGTCACCAGGCTTACTTTCGGCCATCTGAATATTTACTAGTGTTCCCTAGGGCCCCGGAAAGCATAACTAAGAACTAAGCAAAATTTGGATTGGAATTACAAAACCAATTTTTTCTTGTGTTGGACATATCACATATGGTTCTGGAAATGGGAAAATGAAGAACAAATCAGAGAAAATAAAGGAAATATTCAAGAAGAAGTAAAATGAAGGATCTAGAATGCTCAGAAAATGAGATTTCTTCCTCTTACATAACTTTCATTTGATCTGTTATTCTGTGGAAGCTTCAAGACAGGCTTTGCTTGTAGTATACAGTTTTCTATCAGTATCATGTTGTCTCATGATGTTGATAGATTTTCATGTTAAATTAATTAGTAGTATTATTATTATTCAACTAAAATGTTGAGTCACATATATTTGAATATCAAACTAGCTATATATGTTATATATGTATTTATTAATTGGTACAATAATATATATTGTATACAAATACAATCAAGTTCGATTCTGTTTGCATCATCATTTGACTTGCTCAAAAGCATATGGAAATCGTCTGTGCAGTTTTTCTACTGAATTATATGCATTGTGGAAAAAAGTTCCCTCTCTAGCCAATCGAGACGGTTAAAAGTCAGAGAGGTCTCAAGTTCGAGTCTTGCCACTTCTCTGAATAGACTCCTTTCCCTATGATCTGATGCACTATGCATATATAGTAGAAAAATGAACCCATCCATGATCCATCCTCTTAATAAAGCCAGAGCAAAAATGTCCACAATTTCTAAGGAAAAATCAAATATAAAACAGAATTATACATAATTTCATTTCTTACATAATAAGAGGTAGTTATAGTGCAATGATATGATCTTGACATCTTGTCCTAATCAATATTTGTTGGTTTAGGCAAAACAAGATCAGAAGAAACACAAATCATCTGTCAACTTAGTAGATGTCCAAATTAGATAATAACATAATTTACTATATATGCCTTATCATACCGATGTTAACTACAGAAATTCGGCTTTAATCCTAGCTTAATCCAAAACCAACTCATCAAGAAGGCAAACAGTTGAAAACAGGAAAGTTTTCCCAACAGAGAGATCGATGTAAATAGGAACACACAAGGCAACCTTAGCCTTTCACTTTCATGATGTTACATAAGAAGTATATGACAATAGAGAGTTTAAGGCATGGAAGAAAACAGTAATTGCAACTGAATATGAACAAATCAAAGACAGACAAAATTGTTCTCTGGAATTACTTACCACAAGAAAATTCTTCCAAGAAAGGCTCACCATTACCATAAATTAACTAGATGATCACTATGATTGCAATTTTGCAAATTGCAATGACTGACTGACAAAACATGTCTGCAGAATCCAACAAAACCTAATGTCTTCTCAAAACAAAACTTTTTTTTTCTCTCTTCTGCTTTATTCTAACCTCCTTTTAACTGCAACTACCCAAAGCATAAGATAAGATTTATCTTAAACATTATACAAAACAACACAAGAGATAATGGACATGATATCAGCAAAATAGTTCATATTGCATTAATTTCTTATCAAATCAATCACAATGTAAATAGTATGTAAATTGTTTTCTTCTCCAACTGAATATCATTTAACTATTGAACTTACATAAGCATAGACTAGAATTTGTGGTCACAAACAAATTTTATTTTCATTTCAGCTGGAGAATCAATCATACAATAAAGTAAAGTAAAACCCCTATAGGATAAAAGTGAAGAAAAGAAAAACACTTCCCTTGAATGCTTATAGGTACATTCATGGCAGACAAAAACAGAAAATTAAGATCTTAATCAATGAAAAATATGCATATCACCATTGGTGAAGTGAATATCCCTAATAATTTATTACTAAGAACATTTGGCTATAGTAGATAACTTGTTAGACAAGCATAAATCATTTTGTTCAAGAGAGATGCTGATGATCATCAATAGCAAGTTCATCCATAAGATTGACATGGTTGAGAGGATTGAACATTTCAATGTCGAAACACTTGTCGACAGAGTACTGCTTAGTAGTCATGGGGATTGGGAATTTACGTGCAAGGACAACAGAATTGATGACGTCATCGGTCGGATGGAAAACCGACAAGACCTCGAAACCACGAAGATCACAAGGATCAACAACAGGATAAAGAAAAGCCCTAGCACCATGAGCACTCCTCAGCATCAAAATAGCACCAGGAGCCATAAACTTACCCAAATGGTCAATCACTTTGACTTTCTCATCCTTGTCCATCCCAACAAGAGCTGCCAAAAAAACAACATCAAACTCTTTCAATTCATTGGTAACATCCATAATGTCCATGGTATGGAAAAACATCCGTTCCGATAAATCCGGGTCGGATGAGACTAATTTAAGGGCCTTGGAATTGGCCGAAGGGTCAATATCGTAATTGTGGAAAGTGGTGGTGGGAAGATGGTTAGAAGCCAAGACAATGGAGGTGAGAGGAAGGGGACCAGAGCCAATGAAGGCAACTTTGGTAGGGACATTATTGGAATTGGAAGAATAATGTTTTGTAAGAATGTTGAACTCGAGTTGGCTAAGTTTAAGATAGTTGGAATAATAAGGGAAGAGATTGAGATGGTGAAGAGGGTTTTCATAGGAACCTAAAAGGGTAGAGAAATGGCTCTCCAAAAGTCCCTCGGCTTCTCCACAAAGTCTAATCAATTTGGAACGGATTTCTTGAATATTTTTGCAAAGCTTGGTAACATCAATAGGATATGGTGGCATGCATGTGACAACAAGTTGTGTGAAGAGCATGTTGACATCTTTTGAAGGTTTGAGACTCTCAAGCATTGAGATTTGCTCATACAACTCGCAGACTTTTGTCACCAATGGATCTTTCTCGCAAACCATGTCGACACTATGAGGTTATGAAAAATTTTAACAAAAGAGTTGTGAAAAAAAAATGACAAAAAAAAAATGAGAGAGTCAAGAGAGCTAGAGACAGACAATCTCAAAATCTCCAATGGAGTCATTATTTATGGGCAAATGTGGGGCCACACTTGTGAGAGTTGGCCCTTGTTTTTGCATTATTGTTGGGTATTGTAAAATTGTAATTTCTGTTTTTTTACATGTTTCTTGGACAATTTACTAAGTTTTGTTTTGTCCTAAACTTGTGGACATTCGATATGGAAAACAAAGAAAGAAAAGACTTTGGACAGCCACGGTATAATTCGACGTCTTCAATGTTTATTATGGCTTGGAGATCTTTTTTTTTGTAATAATGTGAAAGATATAAGCTAGGGCTCGATTTGATCATTTATACCCTCAATTTCTTCATCAAAGGGTCAACTCTATCCCGAAAGATATATCAACTTATAATTAAATCGTGGCCAGAAAAAGAATAAATGCAGATTGAAAGTTAATTTTTTTCTCATATTAATTCAATGAAATTAGGAATGTCTCCCCACCCCCACAAAAATTTACCATCAAATTATCCCGCTAAAGTGGCAATATATACATAAACAAAATTTATGGGATATAAAAACTATAAATGTTAGAGAAATTTATTTAGAGAAAAAGCAAAAAACCCAATATAAAAAACCAAAAAAGTTAAAACCCTATGGCAATAACTTCAGTCTCTTCTGTATATGTTGTGTTGGAGAAATTATTAGGTGGATCGGGTCCATCACGTCATCCATGGTCTCGACCAATAAGATTTTGACAAGTCAGATTCTTCCTAAAATTTAAGCACAAATTTAGCACCAGGTTTAGCCCCTAGTTTCACTAGATGAGATTTATAAGGTAAGTCCCTAAATTTAGGACATTAATTGGCTAGGGTTTTAGAAATTGTAACAAAAACTCTGATTTGTCAAAATTATATTGGTCGGGACCACAGATGATGTGGTAGACCCGATCTACCTAATAATTTCTCGTTGTGAAGATCACAATGATTTGCTGCTTTAACTTAATTAATATATATATATATATATATATATATATATATATATATAGATGTCGACAGGATGATGCCATATGCAAAGATTTATAATTATTAGCTAAGCGCAATATGCAAAAAGGTATATGTATGTATGCTTTGCAATTAATTAGTTTATTAGTAATACCTTCTTAATTTTTCCATATGTAATTAACAAGGATCGGTGTAATTTGAATGCTTTCTACAAAATAATGTATGATCATATATAAATATAGAGATGTTGTCAAAATATATAAATATAAAGATTTAACATGAGTTTGATATAAGTTCCTATTTCTGTCGGGAGTGACCGTTAATTAACAAACGCACCTTAATTGTTTTTTTTTCCACGAGGAACAATTATTAATTATTTATATATTCAACCTTAATTCTCTTTTATTGTGATATTAATATTATAGAACATTAAGTTTCACAAGATTTCTTTTTTTATTTTCTTTTTATTTACAAAAAAAAAATTCTTTCTTATATCTAGTGATTGAATTTGGGTTCCAAATAAATTTGAAGTCAAGTTGAGTCTGGAACCCCAAACATAAAATTCTCACTTGATGCCCTTATTAACTCCTTAAATAGATAACTAATTTTGGCCTAATTTAGTATTGAGGTTGCGTTTTCAAAAAGTTTGGTCTGAAATAAATGTTTTTGAAAAGTGTTTTTTGAAATTGTGGTGAAAAAATGAAAAAAATGTATTTGTTATTGATGTGAAAAAATGTGATAGAAGGATAAAATGTTTAGAAATGGTATGTCAATTAAAAAGGAAAGATAAAAATAATTAGGAGATTTTAGTCATTTAATATCCAAAAGATTCTTGAAACGCAAAAACACCTAAGGATTAAATTCTCGACTTGGCTTGGCTTTTGTGTTCAAAATCAGCTTTTTACACAAAGCAGAATTTATTTGGTATTGCGAGCAACTTTTTTAATCTCCAATAGCAATGGCAAACCAGGCAACACTTAGCAAGATTTCAACTCTTAACAATAAGATACATCCCTAAGATTCCTTACCCTCAATGCTTTCACACTATATATTCTCACAACTTGAGGTTTTCACACTATGATTTCTAAATTCTTACCATTATTTTTTGTGATTTGTAAGAACCAAACAAATAATAGTAATATAATGAAATTGAATCAATATTTTCAGGCCAATAGCCAAGGAATTGTCCTTTTGAATGACGTTAAGTCATGAGCATCACTTAGCGTTGCCAATTGATTATGAACCCCCATTGGCTCATCCTATCCCCTTAAACATATATATAATTTATTCGAAGACAAGAATTTTGGGTCCACCAAAAGTTTAACATCTTTGATTGTTCTGTTTTATTTTTGGACATTTTATTACGTTCGTTATTTTGCTTAGCTTGTTAGACTATCTAAATCTATTGTTGTCGATCACTAATTGGTTATATTCCAAAAGTTACAAAAACAGTTTGGGAGAATTTCAATAAAAAAATATTTATAGAAGGAGCTTGGAGAAGTTAAGTCTTTTTTTTTCTTCTTCTTTAAATTTGATTGAAGGTATTCTTGAATCTCATTGTATTTGAGAGTAAAATCTCTTAGAGAAAGCATGAAGATCATTTGGCATCTAAATACAAGCAATAGCTAGCTATATCTATTATCAAAATAGAATATATAAATTTCCTTTGCTTCCTCTTCCTTGTGATAGTTGAAATATCTAAGAGACAAGATGCCCCTACACAAATTGGATGGCCACTTTTAAATTAAGCTGTGATCAGAATGTTGACATTTTTCATGCCATTACATGAAAGCTATCTTTCAATTTAAAAATACATATTTCATCCTTGTTTCAATTGTTATATAATAATTTCATGATGCCCTCCCTTTTTCCCTTTTGGATTCAATGGTGAATATTAGAGATCATCAATCTCTTTTAAAGTTAGTGCATGCTACCCCTATCATTGCAAACCTCTTTTATTAGTCTCCTTTGTTTTGACCTCTCATATGTCTAAAGTTAAGTTGAAGGTGCCATGGCAAATCTTTCAACTTAATTTGTATACGCAATTGAATTCAACAAGAGACACATGGAAATGTTTTATGGTATATACAAATAAGCAATTAATTCCATATATATTTGAGCATGAGGCATGCTGGAAATGAGGTTACGTATATAGTGGAATAAGAAGGTTCAAACTCGAAATCTCCCCCGATAAATGAGTATTAATTACCTTTGAGCATCTCGATTAGATCTGACGTGAACTCAATTTTATAAGTCTTTCATTAAACTTTTTTAACATCCTATGTTATGATACAATCTAAGTTATAATGACTCCATTTCCTTATCACTTTTTAAGTAATGAAACTTGGGATGGTTATAACAAAGAAGGGTTGTAAAGAGTTTTAATCCAAATCAAAAAGTGAAAGCACTGAGGAAGTCATCAATGGTTAATCCATTTCATTGTCATGAAATTAGGAGATGATCAGAAAAGAAAGAAACCCCAAAAAGATGAGAAAGAAATGAATTAATTAAGGGCTGCTAGCTTTTGAAGAATGTGATTTGATTCTACTTTTAGGCCAATTTGGCCACTTTCAGCCCCAACAATAGGTCTAAACCAAGCAATTAGCAACGCGACTACTCGACGTCGAAGTTGGAGCCTCAGGGCACTTTTCCATGGGACCCTAGTTTTCTTAACTTTTCAAAAGGTTAGTCGACAATATCCATTGCCCTACAAACAAATCTCACTATTCTTTGTTTTTATGTTAACAATAATTTTACTTGTTTTTATGTGATATTTGAAGAAAATTATATTAAAAATACACTCATTTTTTATATCCTTTTAGTTAATGGTAAATTAAGTTACAAATATTCTACCAAAAAAAATTAAGTTACAAATATATATAACAATTATGATCATGGTCTAGTGTGATGGTAATAGAAGGTAAGGCAAAGATTTTAGGTAGAAAATGACGAATCTTGGCGATCTTATTATTGAATAAATTTCAACTTCTAACTGTCTAATTGAAGGAAAAAGTTCATGTGAAAGTAGGGTTCATTCATTTGAGTTTGGATTCTTTCTTGCATTAATATTAGAAATAAATATAAGGGGGAGAAAGACAGAAAAATAGGTGGTGGACCCAAACCCATGGATTGGATGTTGTTGGACCATCAAAGAAGTCAAAGGAACTGTGGCCACTTGGGTCTTGAGAAAATGGGTCATGGCTTCCACTGGTTGCCTCATTCTGGATGGGCCTTTCTCTTTTTCTTGATTAGACCTCTTCTCCATTCTGCTCCATGCAAACATTACCCATATTTTGTCTATGCAAATGCAACTGTCTTTTTGGGCTGCTCCTTCCTGCTTGCCTTCAAAAGTCTCCTATTATTATAGCTAATCCTTCAGCCTCACCCTACATCTGTCACTTTTCTCAAAGATTTTGCCTGATTTTTCCCATTTTTGTCTTTATTAAATTTTTGGTATATCACTTATGTTGCAAATTTGACTCTGATAATAAGGGTTATACATTTTCCATTATCTGATAAGTTTCCACAACAGAAGGCATTGGACATGCAAATTGCAATGCTGAGGGGAATTTCCAAGTCCATGACTGAGACCAATGTTGAGAATACCGGATCGTCCCTCGAACTCGTGGAGGTGTAGGTTCATGGTTTAATCGGTCCGATTGGTTCAACTGGCCTGTTCAATTGAAAGCATAAAGACAATTAGAAATTTAGTTTAACTTATTTAAATATTATCAAAATGTGTTTCTCTTCAAAAAAATGCATTTGGTGTAGTGGCCATTAAGACATCTTTTTGTTATGTAACCGGTCCATTGACTTCTGGTTATATATATGTGACGGAACTGGATTCATGGTCGGTTCTCGGTTCAACCGATCTGGTCTGATTCCGTCAATACTGACTGAGACTAACTGAAAAACCAATAGTCCAAAAGCTGAGAGATCTTTCTTAGGTTGATTACCGATCCATGAAGCAACCTACTTTAACTTGGTATTGCCATTGTGATTAGGGATATAGTTAACCGGTCCGTTGACTTCCGGTTATAGGTATTGCCATTGTGATTAGGGATATAGTTAACCGGTCCGTTGACTTCCGGTTATATATATGTGACGGAACCAACTGATATAGGGGATCTCCACCTTCGCAAAGGTTGAATTCCATCATAAGTATTGCCATTGTGATTAGGGATGAAGAGATTTCAGGGGAAGAGAAAGGGAGACTTCCGATTATATGTATGTGACGGAACCAACTGATATAGGGGAACTCCACCTTCGCAAAGGTTGAATTCCATCATAAGTATTGCCATTGTGATTAGGGATGAAGAGATTTCAGGGGAAGAGAAAGGGAGACTTCCGATTATATGTATGTGACGGAACCAACTGATATAGGGGAACTCCACCTTCGCAAAGGTTGAATTCCATCATAAGTATTGCCATTGTGATTAGGGATGAAGAGATTTCAAGGGAAGAGAAAGGGAGAGGGTTATTGGTGCCTAGCAACTTGCAACATCCTCTGGTGATGAAAAACTATTGTTATTGACTTATTGGTGCCTCGGCCTTGGGAATGGATGCGCTAATTATAACTATAGATTGACATATCAATCACATTCGGAAAAGCGCTAATTATAACTATAGATTGGCATATCAATCACATTCGGAAAAGTCTTTTATGGTAATTGGTAAGACGATATCTGACAAGAGGGAGGGGAAAATTTTCATCCTTAAATGAGCCAAAAGTCAACAGTGTCTTCCCCTAATCAAGTAAAAATATCTGTTTGTTTAAGTGAGCATTAATCAGTACAACACTGATCTCTTAACAAATGTAGAATGGAACAAGATTGCAAAAAATTCAAGAATTACTAACTAATGATACATTCTCTGATATGACAAAGTAACATGAATTTTGGCGACAACAATGTTGATACATTTATACATAATGCTGATTAAGCTAAGCAACTATATTCCAGTTTGTATTGAATCCACGTTCATCTTAACTAAAAACAGAACCACAAAATGAACTCGCTCTATTCACCAGAAACTAGGACTTTCCTGTGATTCAGAGCTCTCACTCTCATAAGGTGGAACTTCAGATTCTTCATAAACTGGAGTGTCATTATTTTCGTTTCCTTCCATTTGAGCAAATTGAAGTAAGAAATGTACCCCATTAACCACATCGTAAACCATCAGTCCAATCCTACCTCCAACCCAACTGCCCAAATGACTTCCAACAAGATACCCAACTCTCCCAAGCCTTTGCTCGCCAAGAAAACCCCCACTATAGGCACCAACTAATGTTCCTGCACCCCTTAGAAATCCTTCCGCAAGGGTACCACCGTAGTATATAGCTTCAAAAAAGTCCCATCCAGAGGAAATAATAGGGCCTATAATACGCTTGGCCTGTCGCGTTGCCAACTTCGCTGCCTTTTTCCCTTCTATTTGAGCTTGTTTAGCTGCCTCTTTAGCGGACAAGCCTTGTGACAATGCATCCTCTAGTGCTGCCTCGATTGCAAGATCCCTTGCTCTGTCAACATGAGCAGCCCTAATGTTGTAGAAATAAAGCTTAACACCTTCCTTGACCGCACAAGCTACAGAACCAGAGCCCATATCAAAGCAATTTAACAAAGTAAACTTCCCACTTTGGGATGATGCCTCCTCCCCTACTAGTTGCCTGCATTTTTCAGCTACATAAAATTGAAAAAGAAAATTTCAATTCAAATTAAAGAGTCAGCATACAGCCATAGTGCCATACAAACCGAACAAAACACAAAAAGCATATAATGAGATTTTTATAGTATAATTCTCAAATATATATGAAATCCAAGATAGGTAAAATTGGTCACTACCCAGTTTAGAAAACTACCAAATTAGTCCATAACAGTTAACAAACAAGAAGAAAATTAAATAACTTGAATCAAAGACTAAATTTTATTGCTCACAAAGTAAAACAACCAAAATCTCGCTATAAAGGTCAAACATTAGCACTAGGAGCAAACATATGCAATCAATTGAATCTGCAAACTTATCACTATTTATATGGCAATAATAATTTAACGAATATGACAAGAAATTGAAGCGAACTAAAAGTTGAAATGAAAAACGACGACTTTATTTTTTGTGGGAGTTTTTTTACCTGTGATGCTGAGAATGATAACACCGGCGATGAAGAGGAAAAGCTGAACTCGTTTCTTCTGGAAATCCATTGCCAACTGCTTGATAAAAAGAGAAAATTTTTTTGAATGAACTGAACGCTAAATAATAAACCCTAATTTCCTAATTTGATTTGCCCTAATTTGGGGGTTTAAGCAGAGCAGATCAGCAGACGTCGAGAGGATGATTGAGGAGAGAGAATTTCTTTAGTTTTACGGCAACGGGAGGAGAGGGAATCAGGGAAGGGAATCTATTTCCACGTGGCACGTGCACTGGAAAATAGAAAAGATTCGTTAATTGCATCTACAAGGAATTGGCCAGAAAGGCTTTACTTTTGATTTGAGGACCAGAAACTGGCCCAAATTTTGAGCCCATTTTTAGGCTCACCACCAAACCCAAACTTTTTCCATGGGCATTTTTTGTATCAATGGAGGTTAGTCTTAAGACTCAAACAAGTTTGTTATTGAATTTATACTCCATTCATAAGAATAGAAAATTCTCAATCATGGCTATACAATTTTACAATGTTATTTCATATCATTCATTTCCAATACTAGAAATAGTCCATACTAAAGTGATGTGAACGAACAAACAAAGTGTTCTTATGGCTTTCAGATCGCGATTGTTCTCGAGTGCATTATTATCAATTAATCTCATCCCCTTCTTTAGCTCTGGAACTTAGACTTACAATGCAGAAAACACTCACTTGAATTTGCTCGAATGTGACTCACTTTCATTTCTTCAAGTCCTGCAATAGGGAAAGACTTCATGAGGGTGTGCTAGTTGGTTTAATACCACTCCATTTGGTATTTTTGCCTTGCATCTATCTTTTAAACTTAAAAAATATAACATACTTAAAACAAGTAAATCAATGTTCCAGACAGAAGTTAGAAACAGGACCTGAATCCAAAAAGTATGGCGAGTTCCACAGTTGAAAAGTTTATTGCAGTATCCCGTTCAAGTAAAATATACTTATAATCAATGCTGGATGGATGGAACAGGTGGTACCAGATAGTGGAATACAAGTTTTTCTTTTTAAAGGTTATCAGCTGCCTGAGATGCTGTACATATGCCCTTGTATGTCTGGAACAAAGCCTTTCTCCAACATTTCCTCTTTAACTATCTCATAAGTTGTTCGATTTGGGATCAAACCCTTCTCCAACATCTCATTAAGAAGTACATTTGCATCTTCTAGTTTTCCTTTCTTGCATAATCCCTTTATCAGCACGTTGTAAGTCACAACATTAGGCCGGTTCCCTTCTTTCTCCATCTGTGTTCTAACATTCAATGCTGCTTTGAGGTTTCCCTCCCTACAATAGCCATCCATCAATGTGTTATATGTCACATGATTTGGGCTTAAACCTGTCTTAACCATTTCATCCATAACCCTTGCTGCCTTTCTTGACTCTCCTTCCTTGCACATTGCCTCCACCAGTATGTTATACGTTACAACATTAGCTTTCAAACCTTTATTTAGCATATCACCAATGACTTTTCTAACAACTCTAATGTTCCCCTCTCTACATAAACCGCCAATTAAGCAGTTATAGGTGGAAACATCAGGTAGAATACCTCTATTTATCATAGATTCACGTAGAGCAAAGGCATCTTCCATCCTCCCACCCTTACAGTAGGCATCTATCAGGGTATTATATGTTATAACAGTGGGAGCAATGCCCTTTTTTACAAAATTATCACAAAAGTCAGTAGCTTCCTTCAGCTTACCCTTCTTACATAATCCATTTAGAAGCGCATTATAAGTAACAACATTTGGCTTCAAATCTAATCTTACCATTTCATCCAAGAAACCATTAGCCTCATCAATCCTCCCTTCTGAACATAACCCATAAATCAAGGAATTATATGTAACCACATTAGGTTTCAAACCTTGTGTTTGCATTTCCTTAAACACCTTCATAGCAGCCGGCACATTCTCGTCCTTACAAAACCCGTCAATCAATATATTGAAAGTAATCTCATTAGGTCTAACTTCACTTGCAATCATTTCCTTCAAAATAGCATCCGCTTTGTACATTTTCCCAATCCTACCCTTCTTGCAATAGCCAGCAATAAGAGTATTATAGGTGATTATATCTGGCAAAATCCCCCAGGCCTTCATGTCCTGAATAACATCACTTGCCTTGTTCAATTTCCCAACTGTACACAACCCATTAATCACAATATTAAAAGTAGTGACATCAACCTCAATCTTCCTTCTAATCATCTCTTTAAACACATACTCGACATTCTCAATCTCATTCTCTTTCACTAAAGCACTCAACAAATGATTGCATGATAACACTGATAACTTATATCCATAGTCACCAGCTCGCTTAAAAGCCTCAAATCCTAAATGGGTTTTCATAGTATACAGATATGCCTTAACCAACATATCAGCAATTAATGAAGTAGCAGAAAAACTATCACCACATATCGAAATAGCATGAAAAACGGAAGAAACTGATACGGAGTTCTCATACTTAGCAAAATCATACAAAAAAGATCTCATCTTCGAATACCTTTTAGCATTTGCAAGTGAATGTAACAGCTTACAACGGCTTTCTAAGGAGTGGGAGAGATTGAACTCTTTCTGCGACCATTTAAAGTATCTACAAGGTATTAACAACAACCAAATTAGAACCCAAAAGCGAACATAAAGAAACAATTTGGGGTTACCCTTCAAGATGGGTTTTTTTTTACCTTAGAGTGAGGTATGGGTCTGTCTTGGAATCAAGCAGTTGTTGAAGAAGTGTGGCGGGGCCTCCATTTGGGAGATGGGATTTGAGCTGTTTCCAGAGTTGCTTGGATATGAGCTCTGCAACGGTTGGGAGTTGAGTTTCGTCTGAAGAGAATGGCCTAAAGGCATGCTTGCTTTGAGGGCAAACGTTCCCAAGTCTAAATTTCCCATGGAAAAGGTTGGATCTTGGGTGCATCAGATTGAAACAGAGACTGAAAGCAGGGTTTGTTTTGAGAATAATTGAACAGTGGAGTATATTTTGGCCAAAAAAGAAAAAGAAAATATAAAAAATCGTGGACGCCCTGGAGTGAATATTGGAATTTTGTTAAGAGGGGAATACTGCATAAAATATGTGTGCTTTAAAAAAAAATAAAATTAAGAAGGAAAAATAAGGAATATGTAGCAAAGCAATTTTCAGTTATAAGTACCAATATGTTAATGAAGAAATTTTGATGGAACATTCAAATAACTTGTCTGTATTCAATTACAATAGAATGTTAGCAAGTTTATCATCACTCTCCATGAGAAAAAATAAATTTCTTTTATTTAAAGGAGTTTAAGTATTATTAGGGATAGGAAAATGTCTCATCTTGGTTCTAGATAGAAAGCTAATGACATTGGCAGCCACCTCTGTCCACAAAGCAGAAAAACTTGACTTAATTGGTAGAAGTATCCCAGAGCCAAGTTGGCTAATTACCAAATTGTCTGCCTTAAAACACTTCCTAGCAAACAAGCTATCTTTCTAATTACTCTTTCATATAAATTGTTTTTGCCACAAAATTCAGGAAATTATTGCACAAAACCCCCAATTTAACTGAATTGAAGTACATTCTTTTTTCTGCAGCTTTCTCCTCCAATTATTGAGCTCATTTGGGCAGAGAGTGCCACCAATAAGCAAAACTTATATGCAATAGAGAGAGCTGCTAATTTCCCAATGTTGATTGATTCCTAGTTAGTTACAGTTATTGTAATTCTGTTTATTGAAACAATGTCAATGGAGCAAATCCAAGATTGATCAGATTTGTCTTGTTTTTTTGTTTGCTTTTGTTTTGTTTTGAAACATGTAAAAACTAGTACTTAGTTTAGGGACATGTTCGTAGTCTATGTTAAAAAGGGCAAAACGGTCAACTCATTCCAAAAACCAAGGGTTTATGAAGGGCTTTAGAAGCTCCACCTACAACCTCCCCAAAGAAACCGACTTTCCCTTCAAAAACTCCTCCAATGGCGGTTCTCCCGTTGCCATTTTAACCAACAGCCGCCGCATATGATTCAATCTTTTTCCCCTTCGCAACTTCTGAATCCTCACCCAATGCTGAAACTCCTTTCTTCTTCCTCTTCCCGCGTCCACTGCCTCACCACAGCCACTCCGAGCCTCCGAGTCAAGCCTGACTCCAATTCTGTCTTCCATGCATTGGGTCGGCTTACCGGGTTGACTCGGAGGAGCCCTACGAGTTCACTTTTCAGGGCTTGCTTCTGTTCTGATTCCAGTGATGGTTCCGGGTCGGGTTCTGGTTCTGGGGCTGAACCAGTGGTTGAGGTCGAGGTAAAGGGAGAAGACTCTGAGTCCAATGCGGCCGACACGAAATCATCGTCGGCAATTGTGTCTACATACCCCAGGCCAGAGGATTATTTAACGGTTAGTTTTGGAAATTATCAATCTTTTGCCGTGGGAATTTATTTAAATGAAGCAAAATATATAGTTTTGATTAGAAATTTTTGAACTTTGCACAATGTTTATTGGTTCCTTACTGTTGCCAGCTACTGTTTTTGTAAAGTTAGTTCTTTTCATAACATTTCTGGTGAACCTTTTTATGAGAAGCCAATAATCCCATGGCATTGGGAGTTAATGAATGAAAGGAAATGGTGAATTTGCATATCCTCATCTTTTAGCACTTTGTTTTCCCTTAAAAATTGTCAAAAAAATTGTAGAAGGATTTTTCCTTACCTCAGTGCATTTGTTGAATTATGAACTGCATTTTCAAATAAAGCTCTGTATTTGGTCTCCCCCATTTGCTTAATGGTTTCTTCATCTTATTTGTTTGCAGGTTTTGGCGATACCTTTGCCACATAGACCTCTTTTCCCAGGATTCTACATGCCCATTTATGTTAAGGTATGTCATTCTGTACATTAAATGAAGTATACAATTCTCACCATATTTTCTTTATGTGTCTTATAGTTTGTAGCTTGGCATGATTCACCTTAAGTTGGTTATGTGGATGTATTTAATGATCAAATATAAACTTAAAATCTTGTTAGACCGGTTTTCATCAATTTATTATAAGATCTTTTCTTGCCAACACGTATTCATGGCACATAATATGAGTTTGAGTTAGCACCATAGGATAGGTGACAAAAGCCAAACCATGGTTTTATAGCTCAAGAAAGATGTATCCATGGCACATAATATGAGTTTGAGTTAGCACCATAGGATAGGTGACAAAAGCCAAACCATGGTTTTATAGCTCAAGAAAGATGTATCCATGGCACATAATATGAGTTGAAGTTTGAGTTAGCACCATAGGACAGGTGAGAAAAGCCAAACCTTGGTTTTATAGCTCAAGAAAGATGCTCATTCAGTGCTGGTATTCTACTACTTATATGTGGTGAAAATTTCGTGGTGAGTTTGTAGCTGGCACAACAATTTGGACTTCAGGTCATTGACTCTTACTGATATACTTTCTTATGCAGGATCCTAAGTTGTTAGCAGCTTTACAAGAAAGCAAGAAAAGGCAAGCACCATATGCTGGTGCTTTCCTTGTTAAAGATGAACCGGCAGGAACCGAGTCCAGCCCTGGTTTTGAAAGTGAGAAAAGTGTATATGATATTAAAGGAAAGGAGTTATATAATCGTCTCCATGAAGTTGGCACCCTAGCCCAGGTATCTTCTTTTCTTGCTCTTCTTTTAGTAAAATAAGCTCCTCTATCTTGATTAGTGTTATATACAATAATTTAAATGGCAGTTAGAGACATATGCAACATTGAACATGTTTATTGATACTTGAATCTGTTATTTTGATTTCAGATTTCAAGTATCCAAGGAGACCAGGTTTTCCTTACTGGTCACAGGCGGCTTCGTATAACAGAGATGGTGGGTAGGAATAATCCTAAAACATATAGTTTTAGTCTTTGAAAATTTGATGTTTGTTTAAAATTATCTGTCCTGCATTCTTAATCTTTTTAAATGCAAAACTTTCTGAAGATAAATACATGGCTTCTTTACAGGTCAGTGAAAGTCCCCTTACGGTCAAAGTTGATCATATCAAGGTATGCTGCCCATATGTTATCAATTAAAGCATAGTAATGACAGGTCTGGGTTTGAAATCCAGTGATTCACTGTGTTGTATATCACGCAGGAAAAACCTTTTAACAAGGATGATGATGTTATAAAGGCAACAGCATTTGAGGTTATATCAACCCTAAGAGATGTTCTGAAAACTAGTTCCCTCTGGAGGGATCATGTTCAAACATACAGTCAGGTGTGTTCTTTCTTCTTAAATTTTATTCTTCATCTCTGATGCTTTATATCTTCTCTTTATATTTTCTGAGCCTTTTATCTGTCCTCTCCTTATGATTTTTTTTTCAAAGTCGGTGGAACCTCCATTGAGTTTCACACTATATGGGTCATCATACATTTGTCAAGATACTTCAGCAAGTATTCTATGATTAAATTTAATCTTAGAATGAGCCATTGCTTGCCATAGAAACTGCTGTGCCATCATATTGAGTTAATTGGGATATCTTTTCACTTTTTGAATTCCTTCTCATATGTCCAGCATATAGGTGATTTCAATTTTGCAAGGTTAGCAGATTTTGGAGCCGCAATATCTGGTTCAAACAAATTACAATGCCAGGAAGTTCTTGAAGAGTTGGATGTAAGTGGCTTGGTTATATCTTATTGTTGATTACTAATCTTTGAGAGCCAGTCTCGGTTTAGTTTGTATATTGAAATAAGACGAGTCACACTTCTACTATGTGATTATTAATTATATAATATGCTGATGTAACTTATGGAATTGGTAACGGCATCTATTTGTGTGTTTATATTATTTGGAGGCTGGAGTGCTTATTTTCTTCGTCTTAACTGTGGTATACTATTCTCTTTAGGTGCATAAGCGTTTACAACTTACACTGGAATTAGTGAAAAAAGAAATGGAAATCAGCAAGATTCAGGTACTTGACTCTGTTAAACTTCATTGCAACTTTATATTGAACTTTCTTCATTGTTGTTTGATTTAGAGTAGTTCTAAATAATTTTGGTGCTATTTTTAGGAAACGATTGCTAAAGCAATTGAGGAAAAGATAAGCGGTGAACAACGCAGATACTTGTTGAATGAGCAGCTTAAGGCGATAAAGAAGGTATTTGATTTTGCTAATAATATTTGCATATTTCTTTGGTGGTGCTGCTTTCCCAATTGATCTTTTTAAAGTATAGCCTATGTTCCCCCATATAATCTTTCAATTTGCGGTGAATTTTAAGTATCTATTCTTTATTCCAACTTTTCTCCTATGTATAATGAAATCCACTTCTTCTGGTGCAGGAACTTGGTTTGGAAACGGATGATAAAACTGCACTTTCAGGTTAGTTCTTTTTGCATCTCATAATTAGCCAGCTCAAAATATCCTATTTAGATTTGCTTGCATGGATGCTCTTTTTTAACCTAATTTGTTGTTGAGGTTATGTTAGTGAATTTTAAAGCAAGCTCTCGTTTTTAGTAGAAAATGTCCAAAAATATGTTTTTAGCTTGTTTGTTAAACTATTTATTGTCGTAAATTGTAAAAGTTCAATGGTTTTGAAACAATAGGCCATGGTGATGCAATTTTGCTTGCTATTAAATTTATGGGGTATTTCTGGTATAGTTATCTTTTACCTGACTTTTTCATTATCGCTGGTTATATTACCTTGCTGGTTGCTTGCAAGTTTTTCTGTGTTGCTACATTTATAGGTCGTAGGTCCCCTACTAGGCCTAACAGGGTAACCACTTCAGTCTTCAGTCTTCACCCTTCATATGGAGCAAGAACTAGTTGATTTTGTGTATTTTTGCTTTATTTTTTCAACCATCTGTGTGACCCTTGCTATACTTTTCTGTCCCTTTATTGCAGCAAAGTTTAGGGAAAGGCTTGAACCAAATAGAGAGAAATGCCCGCCTCATGTCTTGCAAGTTATAGAAGAGGAACTAACAAAACTACAACTGTTAGAGGCCAGTTCAAGTGAATTTAATGTAACTCGTAACTATCTCGATTGGTTGACGGTACTTCCTTGGGGAAATTACAGGTTTGATTACTCTTGCAAAAGGAATAAATGATTCTCGATTCTCACATGCAAAATTTAAGAGTTATATGCATATATTCATCTCCAATGTTCTTCATTTCTCTATGCAGTGATGAAAACTTCGATGTTCTTCATGCACAAAAAATTCTTGATGAAGACCATTATGGATTGACTGATGTCAAGGAAAGAATATTGGAATTTATAGCTGTTGGAAAACTCAGAGGGACTTCACAAGGTTGGTAGAGTTTCTTTCCAGGTCTAATAAACATATAAAGACAACTGCTAGGCCTTAGGGATGAACCTTATTTGATACTTGTATTCCATTGATCTTTCTATAGTTTGTCTCTGAATATTCTAAAGAACAGCTCGCAGTGATAGGAAATCCCAAACCCACTAGAGCAATAAATACATGCAGCTTCTCTGATGTATAGAATATTGCATGGCATAATAAACGTATTTTTATATAATGGTGGTCCAAACGTTTCAAAATTTTCAGTGAAGAAAACTTTTGTCTGTTCTTCTCCCACTAAGAATTGACATGATTGTAGGGTCATGTGTCAGCTGATAACTGAGTTAAATCTCAGGAAACCAACCTTTTGATCTTCCTTCCATTAAAAATAGCGTTGTACATTTTCTTTTAAGGAATAGGGTTGTAGCAGACTCCCTAATTTGAGTTTGGTTATTGTTTACTCTAGATTATAGTTTCGTAACGGTTTTGTTAAATTAATTAATGTTGTGGGTTCAGTTTTGAGGCTGTATAAACTGGCTGTGGGTCTTAAGTTCAAAATAGCAGCAAAGGCTGATTCATGATCTTTGAATTAATGTGACAGGCAAAATTATCTGTCTCTCAGGCCCACCTGGAGTGGGCAAAACTAGTATTGGTCGTTCCATTGCCCGTGCTTTGAATCGTAAGTTCTTTCGGTTCTCTGTTGGAGGACTGTCTGATGTTGCGGAAATCAAGGTAGTTTACATACTTTCTTGTGCTGAGATCAGTTCAGTAAACGTCTGTCTTCATCATTTTATTGATCTATTTTTATGAAATTCTAATTTACATTCAGGGGCACCGTCGAACCTATATTGGTGCTATGCCAGGAAAGATGGTGCAGTGCCTGAAAAATGTGGGGACATCAAATCCTCTTGTTCTGATTGATGAGATTGATAAGGTATGTTAACATCCTAATGTTCAAACTCTTCTATTTGATAGTTTGTTTTTGGGTTTTTGGGGATGATTCATTCATCCCTTGCTTCCTTTGATATGGGTATTACAGATTAGTTCCTAATGTAGAAATGAGTCAGTTCTATGATTTAGACTTCTTAAATTGCATAATGGTTAACCAATTCAAATTTTACATAATGGCAGTTGGGTAGAGGACATGCTGGTGATCCAGCAAGCGCTTTGCTGGAACTCCTTGATCCTGAGCAAAATGCCAACTTCTTGGACCACTATCTTGATGTTCCAATTGACCTATCAAAGGTATGTTGGTTTATGATTTGGAGGATCTATTTTAGCTTACTTTGCCTTTGATCACTTTCAAGCATTTCTGTAAGACTATGAGGTTCCTCACATACATTGAATATATGCTTTCAGGTTCTTTTTGTTTGCACAGCAAATGTTGTGGACAACATACCAAATCCTCTCTTGGACAGAATGGAGGTCATTGCTATTGCCGGGTACATCACCGATGAAAAAATGCACATTGCCCGAGACTACTTGGAAAAAACCGCACGTGAAGCATGTGGTGTCAAGCCTGAACAGGTCTTTTCCATTCAATGCCTGCTCTCCATTTTTACATTTTGCCTTAACATACACGAATAGGCATTCATTATGAACAGAATCTCTGTAAACATGCAAGCATATAGATTCAAATGAGAGTAGCTATTTGAAAGTTGCAACTTCCAATCTCAAAGGTGGAAACAAGCATGCAATCAAACTTGAGCTTTAAGTGAAAGACATCTGCTTCTCTCATGCATGTAATAGAAGTACAATTGGTAGCTTTGAGTCCTTGTATGTGCTGGATTGTAAAAGAAGTCCTTAGTTGTGTTAGTAACTGTTATTTAATATGAGATAAAGCTGAAAATAGCACTACCTCATGTGTCCTTGTGAAGTATGGCGAGTTTCCCCTCGTTTTCTCTTTCTTTCATACCCTTTCAGGGACAGTGTACATTAATTGCACAATTTATAGTTTAGACTGTATGTTATCTTTGTTGACATGATCCTATCTTGTTCTGTTTGTCATCAATTTTAGCATGACGATATTTCTGTTTTGAGATATTATTGTCTTTTGACTCCTCTTAAAACTGCTCCGTCCAGGTTGAATTAACTGATGCAGCTCTTCTTGCCCTGATAGAAAACTACTGCCGAGAAGCTGGGGTTCGGAACCTTCAAAAGCACATAGAAAAGATTTATCGCAAGGTTTGCTCAACTAACCTTCTTATGATAATGGACATAAATTTAGATGGTGCATTACAAAGGGGGTAACATTGTTCATTCCTAAAGCAGTAAAGTAGACAGTTACAAGGGTTCACATTTACACTCACTTTTTCTCCAGTCATATATCTTTAGAAATTGTGTGGAATCTATGACAATGATGAAAACTATGTTGATAACCTGTAGATTGCTCTTCGACTTGTACGAGAAGGATCATCAAATGAAGCTGTCATTAGTGGAGAGGAGGTCCAACCTGTTGAAGCCATAGCAGAAGTTGTTGATGAACCTGATCAACAAGCAGCTGCAAACAAGATTGGTGTTGAAGATAAAAGCAGTCATGAACATACCTCTGAAACCTCTGTTGAGGTTGATACAGTTCAGACAAATGACCAGCCTAAGGACAACTCAGAGGTAACTTAAAATCGTAGATAATAAAAACTTATTTAACGTGGTTTGGATAACTTGTTTTCCTAAAAGAAACTTATCAAGTCAACCATAACATATGCTGACATTTGAACTTTGCAATTTCTTTGCCTTTTTACGTAGAATAGCATAGCTTAATTGTTTATTCTTATAATTGCTCATAAAAAGTTTATTGTTTGCAGGATGCAACAGTCACCGAGAAGCTTCAGGAAACTGAAGCAACTAAGGAAGTTGAGAAAGTGTTGGTGGACAACTCAAACCTTTCAGATTTTGTTGGAAAAGCAGTGTTCCATGCTGAGCGCATATATGATCAAACTCCAGTTGGAGTTGTGATGGGTCTAGCTTGGACTGCCATGGGTGGTTCCACCTTGTACATTGAAACAACTCAGGTTGAGCAAGGAGAGGGGAAAGGGGCCCTTAATGTCACTGGTCAACTTGGAGATGTTATGAAAGAAAGTGCACAAATTGCCCACACACTTGCTAGATCCATTTTACAGGAGAAAGAACCCGATAACCCCTTCTTTGCCAATTCCAAGCTTCATCTCCATGTTCCAGCTGGGGCAACCCCAAAGGACGGGCCCAGTGCTGGTTGTACCATGATCACTTCCATGCTATCTCTTGCCATGAAGAAGCCTGTTAGGAAAGATCTAGCAATGACTGGGGAAGTAACTCTAACTGGGAGGATTCTGCCAATTGGAGGGGTAAGCTAAAAAGACCTCTTTTTTGTTTATATATGTCGAAATAATTTTAATATGTAAAATTCTTCTCTATATTGGTAGCTTCTTTTTGCATTAGAATTCTTTGAGTCTGTTGGGACTGTTAGTTTCTCTTTTATCTCAGGTCTCTGGACGAGATAAACTTATATGGTTATCTGTACATTAGATTATGTTAGACTTATTCTTTCCTTCATTCATTCATCTCTTAACTTCCTAAATTATGAAATGATCATCAGGTGAAGGAGAAAACAATAGCAGCAAGGAGGAGCGAAGTGAAGACAATCATATTCCCGTCTGCTAACAGACGGGATTTTGACGAACTGGCTGCAAATGTTAAAGAAGGCCTTGATGTCCACTTTGTAGATCACTACGGTCAGATATTCAAATTGGCATTCGAATATGACGATAATAATAATACGGGAAATTAGGCTTCTCATTATGAGCCAGGTTTCGATAACTCCTGTTTCCCAGCTCCCTGCTTTATTCTTTGTAATTGATTTGATAAACAAAACTCAGTTTTGTAGTATTGTGTTACATAATTTTTCTGTAAGGAAATCACAAAGTAGAGCACACATTTGAGATCAGTTGTTTCTCAACAAAGACTGGCTTCCAGAGGCCAAATACAAGAAATTAATAAGAAACAAAAATTTGGAACAAGAGAAATGAACTAGCAAACTTTCCAGTTTCCTGTAATTCCAGCTTTGTTATATAGAAAGGTCTTGCTATATACTATACTTCATGATTGGTTTCCACAAAATTAGTGAAGCCAATATCATAAATACTTTCTTAGTAAGCTGAAATAGTAGTAGTTAATTATCACCCTCATTACTCATAAATTTTGATAAAATTAGAAAACAAGTCGAATTTCCAATCTAAACCCATTTATAATTATTGTAGAGAGTTTCAAGTTTTCCAATCTAAATCACATTAGATTCGGATTATCGGATTCACGCCCGAGATCAATGTTGAAAGTAGTAAGAAAACCAAGTTATAAGCATTGGCTAAGCCTAGCTAGTGTCGATCAAAAAAAAGCCTAGCTAGTGTTTCACTGAGTTGTCTTAGGAAACAACAGCAATTGAGATAAAGATAAGCGGTGAACCACGCAGATACTTGTTGAATCAGCAGCTTAAGCCCATAAGAAAACAAGGTATTTGAATTTGCTAATATTATTTGCATACGTATATTTCTTCGGTGGTTTAGATATTTAAAATTTAAAATCTCAATTTTTTTGCAATTTAAAAATAAGAAAAAATAATTATTATGGAATTAATGGACCAACCACCTCCACTAAAGTTTAAGGGAGATTTTTTTTTTAGCCATCCGACCCTGATTAATCCGAATCCAATTCATGTCACGCACCTAGTTATAATGGATGAGTCTACGAACTGAGTCTACCAACGGGACAGTTACGTACCCAAAGTCTTGTTTAAGGGAGATTAACCTAATTACTAATTAGTATAGGAGATTTCTCCCATTATATAAGGAAAGCTCTCTCACACCCACCGCATCAGTATATTATTCTACCCCGAGTAATAAGATTGTGGTTCTTGTGTTCTATAGTTTCATAACAATAATATTAATAACCGGAACATAAAAGATACTCAGCAAATTTTCTTTTTCTTCCCACAACCTTCTTCCATTCTATTCCCATATAGTATTGAATTTGATTTTTACAACATGGCGAGTAGTGATTTTCCTAAATCTAACAAAAACCAAAAACACTCTTTAACTCAGTGGAAAAACTTGACCTATATGGTTTGGGAAAAAATATCTGGAAGGAAAAGAGATGAGAAAATTCCTTGGAAAGGTAAGGACAAGAGTTAAAACAAAATCTATTGGAAAGGAAGAAGAAGTAGGTAATAATATTATATAATCGTGTTTTTATGTTTTTGAACCATGTGTGTGACACTTGCTGTGCCTTGACCTTGATATTGCAGCAGTGTTTAGGGAAAGAGTTGAAGCAAATAAAGAGAAATACCCGCCGCATGTCTTGCAAGTTATACAAGGGGAACTAAAGAATCTAGACCAGTTAGAGGCCAATTCGAGTGAATTTAATGGGACTTGTGACTATCTCGATTGGTTGACACTACTTCCTTGGGGAAATTACAGGTAATTGATTACTCTTTGCAACAGGAAATTACAGGTTTGAATTTGATTCTCACATGCAAAATTTACATGTACTGTTCATTAACTTTCTATATATGCAGTGAGGAGAAGTTTGATGTTATTGGTGCACAAAAAATTCTTGATGAAGACCATTATGGATTGACTGATGTTAAGGAAAGAATATTGGAATTTATAGCTGTTGCAAAACTCAGAGGAACTTCACAAGGTTTGTAGATTTTTTTTTTTTTTTGGTGAGATATTGAACCTTATTATTAAACATATAATATAATATAGAGGCTGATTCATGATGTTTGAATTAATGTGACAGGTAAAATTATCTGTCTGTCCGGCCCAACTGGAGTGGACAAAATTAGTATTGCTCGTTCCATTGCCTGTGCTTTGAACCGTAACTTCTTTCGGTTCTCTGTTGGAGGACTGTATGATGTCGCGGAAATTAAGGTAGTAATTTACATTATACTTTCTTGTGTCTTACGTTACATGATCATGATTCATTCTATTGATCTGTAATTTGTAATAATATCCTAAAATTTACATTGATTCAGGGGAAGGGTCGAACTTCTACTGGTGCTATGCCAGGAAAGATGGTGCAGTGCCTGAAAGATGTGGGGACATCAAATCCTCTTGTTCTAATTGATGAGATTGATAAGGTATATATATGTATGTGTTCAAACTCTTTTCATTTCATTTGATGGTCTATTTAAGATTAATTCTTAAATATTGCATATATAATGGCAGTTGGGCAAAAGAAATGCTGGTAACCCAGCAAGCACTGTGGTAAAACTCCTTGATACTGAGCAAAATGCCAACTTTGTGGACCACTATCTTGATCTTCCAATTGACCTATCAAAGGTATTTTGAAAAATGGATTTTAGCTTACTTTGCCTTTTGATCACTTTCAAGCATTTGTCTAAGATTATAATTGAACATTGGGTTTCAGGTTCTTTTTGTTTGCACAGCAAATGATGTGGACAACATACCAAAATCTCTCTTGGACAGAATGGAGATCATTACTATTGCTGGGTACATTACTGATGAGAAAATGTACATTGCCCGCCACTACTTGGAGAAAACTGCACGAGAAGCATGTGGTGTCAAGCCTGAACAGGTTCTTTTCCATTGAATAGGCATTCATTAATTAGGCCAAGCCCAAGGCCTCAAGTTCATAACAAAAAGTCTTTCTAAAGCATAAAGATTCAAAGGGTTTATCATCAATTTTAGCAATCATGTTATTTTGAGATATTATGGTATATATATTTTGACTTGTCTCAAAACTGTTCCTACCAGGTTGAGGTAACTGATGCAGCTCTTCTTGCCCTGATAGAAAACTACTGCGAAGAAGCAGGGGTTCGAAAACTTCGAAAGCTAATAGTAAAGATCTATCGAAAGGTTTGCTTAACTACCCATCTTATGATAATTAACAAACACTATAGGGTAGCAATGTTTCTTTTTCTTTTTCCTTGGTACTTGAGGCTGCTATAGGAATCAAACTCTAGCCACTGGAACTAAGAGTCCAATACTCTGACATCAGGCCAAATGCCCGACGGCAGGGTAGCAATGTGAAATCTAACTATGTTGATGTATTGTAGATTGCTCTTCGACTTGTGCGACAAAGATCATCAAATGAAGCTGCAATTGACAAGGTGTTGGTGGATACCTCAAACCTGTCTGATTTTGTTGGGAAAGCAAAGTTCCGTGAAGAGAGCATATATGATCAGGCTCCAATTGGAGTAGCGATGGGTGTATCTTGGACTGCCATGGGTGGTTGCATCTCCTACTATGAAACAACTCGGGTTGAGGAAGGAAAGGGGAAAGGGGTCCTTCATGTCACTGGTAAACTTGGAGATGTTATGAAAGAAAGTGCACAAATTGCTCACATAGTTGCTAGATCCATTTTACAGGAGAAAGAAGCCGATAACCACTTCTTTGCCAATTCCAAGCTTCATCTCCATGCTCCAGATGGGGTAACCCCAAAGGACGGGCCTAGTGCTGGTTGTGCCATGGTTACTTCCATGCTATCTCTTGCCCTGAACAAGCCTGTTAAGGAAGATCTAGCAATGACTGGGGAAGTCACTCTGACCGGGAGGATTCTGCCAATTGGAGGGGTAAGCTTAAAAGACCTTTTCTTTGTTTATATATGTCGAAACATCTTTACTATGTCAAGTTCCTTCTCTATATTGGTATATATAGCTTCTTCCTGCATTAGAATTCTTCACGTCTGTTGGACTGTTAGATAGTTTCCCTTTGGCCCCTTAACTATATTGCGTCAAGGATTTTTTGCCTCCTAAATTTCATATCGCGATAACTCGCCCTTTGAATTTCCAAATTCAAAACATTTTGACGCCTAAACTTGCCAATTCAAAACATTTTAGTGTTTTATTATATCCTTAACGGAGAGGCAAATTGTTTTGAAATTGGGAAGTTAAAGGGATAAATTATCTCGATTTTAGTTTAATTATTAGGAATCAAAATATCCTTAGTCCCATAATTCAGGAGGCAAAAAGACTAATAAGTCGTTTCTCTTTCATTTGAGGTCTCTGGACATGATCGATAAAGTTATATGGTTATATTAAGTTACACATATTTTTCTCCTCCATTCATCTCTATCTAAAGTCTAAACTTGATAAATTTTGCAATGATCAGTTGAAGGAGAAAACATTAGCAGCGAGGAGGAGCAAATCATATTACCGTTTGGTAATAAACGGGATTTTGACAAGCTGGCTGCAAATGTTAAACAAGGCCTTGATGTTCACTTTGTAAATTACTACAGTGAGATATTCAAATTGGCATTCGAATATGACGAGAATAATACGGGAAATTAGGTTTAGATGCTAATTTATTCTTTCTAATTGATTTAATAAACAAAAACCAATTTTGTAGTTGTGTTACATAATTTCTGTAATTTAGATCAGAAATCATCGTAGAGCACACATTTGAGATTTGTTTCTCAACCAAGACTGGTTTTCAGGCCAAGTACTAAGAAACAAAAATTTGGAACAAGAGATTATTTAAGTAGCAAACTTTCCATTTTCTTAATTCCAGCTATTCATTTTTAATTATTTTCAGTTATTCGAAGTAAACATATAGTTGAGTTAACAAGTGAAGACATGTACCAATAAGGAGTTGGATTAAGTGGTAAGCGACTTGTTCCAGCTTAAGCAGGTTTCAGATTCGAGACCTTGCGTATGCAGCCTCCCCTGTTTGGAGACTCACCCACCATAACCAGGTGCGTGACGCGGGTGTAATATACTTATGAGCCAAAATTGCACGTGCTAGAAACCAAATTCGAGACTTTGCGTACGCAGCCTCCCCTGTTGGGAGACTCACCCACCATAACCAGGTGCGCGACGCGGGTGTAATATACTTATGAGCCAAAATTGCACGTGAGCCTCCCCTGTTGGGAGACTCACCCACCATAACCAGGTGCGCAACGCGGGTGTAATATACTTATGAGCCAAAATTGCACGTGCTAACCAAATGTTGGCTAGTGCTTTCTGGCAGAAGCAATTTTAGCTTGGGACTTCTTGTGGGAGGTCTATCGCAAGATTGTGCAATATAGGGGTAGCAAATGTTTCCTTTTTTTGGTCGAACCCTAGTCACTAGAACTAAAAGTCCAGCAATCTACCATCAGGCCAAATGACCGATGACAGGGTAGCAATATTGTTTCAATCTCTCGAAATTGTGTGGAATCTATGACGTAGATTAAAACTATGTTGATGAATTGTAAATTGCTCTTCGACTTGTGCAATAAGCAGTGGCGGAGCCAGGATTTCGATTTTGGGGGGCCATAAAGACTTGTACCTGGCTAAGGCCATAAAGACCTCCAAGGCTAAGAAGAATATCTCTTCTATCAAATCTGTTTGAGAGAAAAGATTTTTCGGTGATTTTGGGAGTATGATTTTGGTCACTACCATTAGTGGATTTGCATGATACTATTCTTGGGATGAACTTAGGTTTTTGCTTTCTAGCTATGGAGAGTTGGGATGTTCTTGGAAGGATTGAAGAGGCAAAGGAAATGGGAATGACAGTGTTAGAAGTAGTTGTGGTGGATGATGGTAAAAGAGACAAGGCCGTGTTGTTTAGTATGATGAAGATTGAGAGAGCTTTGCATAGCTTTTATAATTAACCAACTAAAAGTTAGCTACCCCACATGTCAAGCAATAAACCAAGCAAAATATCAAGCAAAAAAAATCATCAAAGTGTCAACTCTGATTAAGAGATATTGCATTTGAATTAAGGTATCCCATGTTTTCTTAAAAAATACAAGCCGCGTGTCAATTTCTTATTTGCTCACGCGCTTTTTTCTATGGTGTAACTCACGTTCTGTTTGTATTAACATAATGAACCTATTTGAGCCTTCCCGAAAAGTTGGGACCCTTATTTGGCCTTTTTTAAAGTTCGTGCCCTTATTTGAGATTTATGGCAAAGTTCAGGGACCTATTTGAAATTTCAGCCAAGAGGAAAGTGTATGTAAATTTTCATTTTGTCGAGTGAAGGTGCTTAATGCAATTAACGAAGATCTCGGGTATGAGATTAGATTAATTTTAGATAGAAATGTCATTATATCATTATGACTCAAAAGAAAATAGATGTTGGAAAAATTTGTCTTCATTTGTGGTCTGATGTGACTTAACTCCAAACTAATTGAGATTCAATGTAACTACCGAGGGATTGAAACTTTTGAGTGATAATGATATCATGACATAAAATAGCAAAACAATATGGTTTTTTCAATTTTAATTTCTATCCAAAATTAATCCAACTAATTTTTTGTCTCCTTTGATATATGCACATCAAATTCAACTAAATATAGACAACTTCTTTTTAAATTCTATTA
>AWUE01012369.1:0-30090 GCA_001974825.2 Corchorus olitorius
CATAAGGACTGTCAAAGCAGTCAAATATAGTAGGAACTCTTTCGCAGCATTGAGCATTGATTCAATTCATGGAATAAAAGTTGACAAAGTCGTCCAACATTCGAACCGTGTCAAGAGAAGCCGATACACTGCCTTTTTCGAGAATTGCCTTTCTAGCCTTTTGGAACCTCTTGATAGTCAGTGTTGACTCAAATCATTTTGAACAAATGATGATTTGAAAATGTTTTGAAAAAGAGTTTAGAAATGAGTTTGCTAAAGATGTACATTCCATTTATGAGTCTAAGATGAAGTGGTCAAAGTCTTGGCAAGTGGAGTCTTCTAAGTGGTGGTCACCAGATCTTTTGAGAAAAGTTTCTTGGTTTTAGATAAACAAGGCAATAAGTGCAGTATTTTTCTGACCAAAATGTTTTCAGGGTCAAATGAAGCAATATTCATGTGAAATCATTTTTAATCATGACATGTATTAAGCAAATCTAAGTGCATGGTAATAACATATTTTGGACTTTGACTTCTGGTCAAATTTTGTTGTAGGAATACAAAGAAGTTGATACAAGGATTGATGGGGGGCAAAAGAGTCTGCTTCATCAGATGATTTGTGTGAGATCCAAAGCAAAGAGTTTTGTCAAGGAGCCATTTGTTTATAGAGAGAAAGAATGAAAGAGCATCACATGTCTTGAAGAGGAAGCATTCAAGAGTTACGTAAAGTAGAGTCATCAGGGCATGACATGGACGAAGATGGAGTGATTCAGAATTATTGAAGAATTAGCCATGGGGCCATCATAGAGAAGGACTGGACATCATATAGCCTAGAAGGCAAAGAAGGAGCCATGAGTTGACAGGGAACCAAGAAGAGATAATAGCCAAGAATGGGTAAAGAAGAAGTCAAGAAAGGATAGATGAAGCGTCAAGTACAGGTGTTTAAAATGACCCAATGTGGTCTTTCATAGAAGTTTTCAGAGATCTAAACAGATCTTAAGATGACCCAGTGTGGTCTTTCATAGAAGTTTTCAGAAATCTAAGTTGATCTTAAGTTGACCTAGTGCGGTCATTCAAAGAAGTTTTTATGATCAGAGTTGATCTCATTTCCAAGAAGATTCCGATGATCAGAGTTGATCTCATTTCAAGAAGTTTTTTATAATCAGACATTTCCAAGAAGTTTTCGATGATTAGAGTTGATCTTATTTCAAGAAGATTTTTATGATCAGAGTTGATCTCGGTTCAAGAAGTTTTTATGATCAGAGTTGATCTCATTTCCAAGAAGTTTTCGATGATCAGAGTTGATCTCATTTCAATAAGTTTTTTATGATCAGAGTTGATCTCATTTCCATAAGTTTTTTTTTATGATCAGAGTTGATCTCCTTTCAAGAAGTTTTCGTTGATCAGAGTTGATCTCGTTTCAAGAAGTTTTTTATGATCAGAGTTGATCTCCTTTCAAGAAGTTTTTCGTTGATCAGAGTTGATCTCATTCAAGAAGTTTTTTTTATGATCAGAGTTGATCTCGTATCAAGAAGTTTTTTATGATTAGAGTTGATCTCCTTTCAAGAAGTTTTCGTTGATCAGAGTTGATCTCATTTCAAGAAGTTTTTTTATGATCAGAGTTGATCTAGTTCCAAGAAGCTTTTTATGATCAGAGTTGATCTCATTTCAAGAAGTTTTTTATGATCAGAGTTGATCTCTTTTCAAGAAGTTTTTTTTTAGGATCAGAGTTTATCACATTACTCGTTTCAAGAAGTTTTCGATGATCAGAGTTGATCTCATTTCAAGAAGTTTTCGATGACCAGAGTTGATCTCGTTTCAAGAAGTTTTCGATGATCAGAGTTGATCTCGTTTCAAGAAGTTTTCGATGATCAGAGTTGATCTTATTTCAAGAAGTTTTCGATGATCAGAGTTGATCTTCACATTGATCCAGCATGGTCGTTCCAAGAAAAGTTTCCGTGGTCAAGATTGAATCTTAAATGATCCAGTGCGGTTGGTTAAGAAGTTCAGGATTGAAGAGTACAAGCAGAAAGAAGCAAAAGAGTTCAAGCACAACGGTGTCTACGTCTTTGTGTACTCCCTATTCATCTAGAAATACGAAAAAATTGTCTTTACGTCTTTCAAGATTCTCAAAAAGTCCACAAAGAGGGGCAGCTGTAGACACCAAAATTTAATTTAAGCTAAGTCAAAGTTTTGTTTTGTCTTAAGCCCAGTGATGTGACCTGGTTAGGTTTGGATTAAATTTTTTAGGTTGGGTTTGGGCTTTAGTAATTTATTTGGGCCAGTTAAGTGGGTCAAATTAGCACATGTAAAATAAGTCTGTGTGGGAAATTTCATGGTAGTTTCCTACCATGACTTGCTCCCAAAGAATTGTTGGCCTATATAAAGGCTCCTTTTTTCCAACCCTAGAAGAGAGAGACAGATACAGACATAGGCAGAGAGAGATACACAAATACACAAAAAAATTGGAGCCGCAAGCCCACTTTGCCGCAAGATTAAAAATCAAAAGAGGTTTTCTTTTTTCGTCTAGTTTAGGAAATGGGTCTGCTACTTGACGTCTTCAACAGAACAAAAAAAAAGTGTAGAATTTGAAGGTATTTTTGTATTTTGTCATCAAGTGTGGGACATATTGTCCATAAGCTTTTCCTTATATTTTTATAAATATAAATATACGTTTTGGTTCTTTTTATTCTTCATCTTTCTGTTTTTCATCTTTATTGTTTTGTTAAAACTTTTTACATGTCTTTGATTTCTTAAATATTATTATTTATTATCTTTCATTAGTATAGTTCTTAATAGTGCTCCGAATTCTTTTTATATAGCTATCAAATTAGTTTTTTTCGAGGAAGAGATTAAAATCATGTTTGAATATTTCTTTTTCTTTTGTAAATAAATTAAAAGATCAAATCCTAAGTCTAATAAGTCCTTTAAATCTGATTTTGTTCTTTTTTTGGCGTTGTCCTTTTTCTTAGTTTTGTTAAGATTGTTTAGCATATAATTAGGTTATGAAATTGATAGGAAAAATAGAACAAGATTATCAAAATAAAAGTTTTAAAATTAAGTGGATGATAATGTATTTTTTTCTTTAATTTATATTTTGCATCATATGCATTAGATTAGGTTAAATAAATCTGCCAAATTCTGCCAATCTTGTGGGGAATTTTGGGGATTTTGCATAATTAGGGTTCATGTAAAATAATAATAAAGTTGAATAATGAGGATGTTCTCTAAATCCTGCCAAACTGTGGAAGGTTTAGGAGATATTTTAAGAAATAAATAAACTATAAAGATTGAATGATAATGAGAATATTCTTCTAATCTTGCCAAATTGTGGGAGATTTGGAAAATATTAAATAAAATAATAATAAAAGGAAGTTAAAATAAATATTTTCAAAAATAATAATTGACAAGAAAGGCTTTAAAAATAAATAAAAACAGTTAAAAGATAATTACAGATTTTGCCAATTTGTGGAAAGTCTAGAAAAATCATAAAAACATAATAAATTAAAACAACTTGGGGTCTTGCCAATTTGTGGGAGACTAAATAAAAGAGATATGATTAAAATTCAAAGACTAAAAACGAGAATTGCAGTAAAGGGTAATTTTAACAATCATGAATTTAAAGGATTTTAAAGTAATAATTAAGGTTAAAAGGTTAATGTTTAGTTAAAATGGTACTGTTTATTTGACAGGCGTTGTAGGGGTGCTAATACCTTCCCTACACGTAATCGAACCCCCGAACCCAAAATTGGGTAATGAAGACCAGTGTTTAATCATTATTAATGAACTTAATTTAACTATTAAGAACACATTGAAATGGTTAATCAAATTTAGGTGACCAATCACACCTAGATAAAAAAGATTGGCGACGACTCCTTTCTAATGCGTCTAGCGCTCAAGTCTCACGATTTGCATGTTACGACACTAATAGAGCCATATCAGATAATGTCATCATGGCAAATGAACTTATTCACACTCTCTACAAAAGGAAATCTAGTCAAAATTATTATATGGCCTTAAAATTGGATTATGCTAAGGCATATGATAAACTAGAATGGAAGTTTATAGAACATTGCCTACAAGCTTATAACTTCCCACAATACTGGATTAATTGTATCATGAATTGTATAACAACTACCTCATTCAGGGTTCTAATTAATAATTCTTTAAGTGACACCTTCTATCCTACCAAAGGTCTTCGACAAGGAGATCCACTATCTCCTTTTATTTTTATCCTTTGTGTAGACTTTCTTAATAAATCTCTGATTAAAGCTATTGAGGATAAAAAACTTGTTGCCCTTAAAGCCTCGAAAAATGGTCCAATGATTCCAGGTCTCTGCTATGCGGATGACTGTTATCTATTCTCAAAGATTGATCCCATAAGCTTGACTACACTTAAAGAACTCCTTAAATTTTGCAATGCATCAGGTCAGTCCATTAATTTTTCTAAATGTTCAATTATATTTTCACAGAATACTAGTCCTGAAATGAATACTGATATTTCAATTTTTTTTTAAAATTCCACTTTCTTCAACTCTGGATAAGTACCTTGGACTACCTATGCATTCTGGCAGATTAACTGATTCTCTTTTTCATGACTTAATTACCAGAAAGAATAATATTATTAACACTTGGTATAATAAATTCCTTTCTTTTGCTGGCCATTTAACTTTGATCAAAGTAGTTCTTTCATCTCTCCCAATTTATATGATGTCGATCTTCATCTTCCCTAAAAAGGTTATTAAAAACATCAATTTTCTAATGAGGAATTTCTTATGGAATCATTCTAAGAACACCAATAAAACTACTTTGATTAATTGGAAAATCTGTTCTCTGCCTTCAAACGTTGGTGGGTTAGGCATTCATTCCCTTCAGGAGTTTAACTATGCTTTAGTGGCCAAAAAGATTTGGAAATTATTCAAAAGCCCTGAAAGTCTAGTTGCCTTAGTTCTAAAACATAAATACTTTCCTAATACCTCAGTTCTTGATGCTACTAGGAAAGCTGGTTGTTCTTATATTTGGTTAGGCTTCCTAAAATGCATTCCTTTAATAAAGAATAACCTGACATGGAAAATAGGAAATGGTATGAGCATAAATTACTGGAATGACAAATGGTTAAATAGTACTCCTATATGTCAATTAATAACATCTGATATTCCTAATGATCTACAGGAGTTAAAGCTAGGTGAGGTTATTAATTCACAACTGGGACAGTGGGATCTTAGAAGATTATGGTCTCTTCTTCCTAGAATTGTAGTTGAGCAAATTATTGCTACTCCGTTGGATAGGGATGTCAATTCTGATACTTTGATTTGGGGTCTAACAAAAACTGGCAATTTCTCTACTGCCTCATTATATCATAGAATTATATTAAGTTCTAAGAATCTAAGCCTCCCTGCTTCCCTTGGAATGTGTTTATACCTCAATTTACAATTGAGGGTAAATTGGTCTTCACATAAATACAATTAAGATGTGTGGTCAGGATTAGATCAAAAATCCTAAAGAAACTAGGTTTCTACACCACCCTAGTTCTAATAGAATTAGGAAAATCTTATAGTTAATTGCAGGGGGCTGAATTTTATTAATTATTAAATAAATAATAATTATTTTTCTGAATAATTATTATTAAAATCATCATCTATGCCGCCCCTACCTAGGAGAGCGGCAAAGAAAATCAAACAGAAGCAGTTTCCTTTAATGTTGCTGTCTACTAGGGAGGCAAACAGTAAAAAAGGAAAGTTGCTTATCATCTACCCATGAGATGAAAAATACCTCATAGACTTGATGTTAAGTCACAATGTCGTCTCCCATGTAGAGGAGAGGCCGTCCACTTCCCTGAGGAGAGTTATTTTTCTCTTCTTGCAGGAAGGAGGCAGAGAGTTAAAGTTTGTCAGCAAGAGAAACATCTACGTACGTGAGAGAGGCATGAGATTTTCAACCTCACACCTCCTCAATATAGTCGACCTACCATAGTGGAGAAATCACCTAGCCCTTTTCCCCTCCCCGGGAGGCGAAATTACAACTTTGCATTTTGTTCAATTAAGGACATGGTAAAATTGGCCAATTGAGAAGGCTAGAGGTTGCGATTTCTACCAAGGAGCATACCATGATGATCCTTGAGCTATGTAGATCATCTTGGTAAAATTTCACCTTATTCTGATATCGGAGTAAGAACTTATGCCCGGTTTTCAGTTAAGGACTTTTGGGGAGTGAAACCAAATTCACCATGGTAGAGAGCTCAAATTCACTTGGAATTTTTTCCATAGTCTTATGGGGATAATCTTAGCCTACTGGTGAAATTTTGGTTTATTCCGAGTTCGTTTCCAAGTTTTGCATTCTTTTTTAGTTAAGGACATGTGGCTTTCTCACCCCAGTTTAAGCCATTTTCTTAACTAAGTGTTATTTTCATGAGTTGAAGAGCTAAGTATGATTAAGTATGAGTAATTTCGTTGCCTTAGTGTTCAAAGTCCAATTCATGATGTTAGTAGGCCACTACTTAGTCAGATTAGTTGATTTTAGCACAAAAGAAGCAACGAAGGCATGCTGATGTGTGATAGGAAGAAGGAATAATTATTCATCAACCACCCAGGAGGAAGATTTCCATCTCCCATCCAAGAGAAGAGGCGCCCTAGCATCTACCTTTCCCTCTCCCCAGTAGTTGGAAGCAATCAGAAGGAGAAAGAAGCTTCACTGCACCTTCCTGGAGGCTGTCATATACCTAGGAGGAGGAATTCACCTTCTCCAGCAAGGCAAGCCCATTAAATGCAAGGACCATGCCACCCCCTATATAAAGAGACGCCATTCCAAGGTTTCAGAGGATTCCGCATCTCAAACATTTCTCCCGAGAAATCAAAAACCAGCTCCCGAAACTACAAACTTGCTCCACACAAAAAACTAAACTCCGTGCTTATTTTCTCTCTGGCTCTGCGCCATTTTCACTCTTATTCATCACGAGTTCTTACTCGTTCATCAAATTTTCCTTGCTTAGATCTTGTCTCAGGACATTCAAACACTCCTTTAGTGTTTTTCCCTTGTTTCAATCTTGTCTCCGGACACAAAAACACTGTACACGTGTTTCTTTCCTATAAATGACAAATCAAATTGTTATTTTCTTTTCAAATTCAATTGCAATCAAAGCAGATCTCCCAGATCTGATCTAGTTAGAGGAAGGCCCAGTTATGGAAAGTAGTTTTGTACGGATCCAATGATTTAAATGCTCCGGTGTGACTTTGATCCAGTCCCCACAATCGCTCTGATCTTTTAATCTGCTGCTCCGCGCACCAGATCCAGTTCTTTACAACCTCTTTGTCAATTTCAGTAAATTGACTGGCACGCCCCTATGCTGTCATAAAGGATTCTCCGCGAAAACTCTAGCAAGAGATTTTTGGTGCAACTGAATGTCATATGGAACCTTAGAACTATACCTAAAGTTAAATTTTTCATCTGGCTTTTCGCTCACAATAGATTACCAACAGCTCAATTACTCCATGATAGACATATTTTAGAATCAGGGGACTGTCACCATTGTTCTCAAGTAGAAAGTGTTAATCATTTGATAAATGCTTGTCCTTTTTATTCCCCTCTTAGATCTAAGCTTCCTTGTCTATGGGATACAGACCCTCTCCACCTCACTCTTCTTTTGAAACGTCTTAATTCCCATGTTTGCTTCTTTCCTTTGGGAGGAGAATGGATTCATCATAGTAGTTGGCTCACCATGTTACTATGGCAAATCTGGAATATACGTAATGATTCTCTTTTTAATCATGCCACTTTTTCTATTAATGAGGTTTTAAACAAAATGACCTATTTTCTGAAACCTTTCACCAGATCAAAACCTTTTGTTGAAACATTTATAGAAAATCTTATTTCCATTTCTTGGTTACCTCCCCCCTTCCCTTTTATTAAACTTAACTGTGATGGGGCTTCAAAAGGTAATCCAGGATCTGCTGGATGTTGTGGTATTTTCAGAGATTCGAATGGATCCTTTCTGAAGGCTTATTCAATCTACTTAGGGATCACTATAAACACTGTGGCAAAACTCCAAGCTATTAAATATGGACTTCAAATGGCAAAAGAACATGGTTTTCATGGAGTTATTATTGAATCTGATTCTCTTGCTGTTATTAATATGATCTGTAGAAACAACTGATCCCTCCATTACTGAGCATACTCAAGAAGAAAATCAGGGAGATAGCGGCAATGCTTGAAGAAGTAACTATTTATTTCACATATAGAGAAGGAAATCAAGCTGTTGACTTCTTTGCAAACTATGCTGTCAACTCTAAAGCTTCCAATATTTTCAATTCTATTATGAATAGTTTCAATTCTATTCTTGCTTTTGATAATTCTAGAACAATGTTAATTAGGTGTGTTTCATTTCAAACTTCTGTTTCTTGTACTTTGAACTAAGTTTATGCAATTTATTATCATCGTTTCTTGCAAAAAAAAATGATGAATTTCCGAAATTTCCAATTCCTCAACCTCAAGCTCCAGAGTTCTACATACTACATATTAAGTCGTTTGTCTACTTGATGGTAGGAAAATTATTTCATCCCCCTGTTATTACCCTACCCCTCTCCCCAAAAGTCTCTTTTTTATTTTTATTTCTATTTGAGAAGGATTTTTTTTTTTCCAGAATTTGAGAAGAATATAAATGCTAGTTTTTATTCAATGATTCATTTTCAGTTAGGGACAGTTATTAAAGTACTCATTCATCAATATTTCATTTTACAGCAAAGCCATTATTACAAAGAGACCAGCTGACAAAGACCCAATCAAGAAAAATTGAGTCCAAAAAAAATATTATGGCAACCAATTAACAAAACAAATAGTACTTAAAAGCCTTTTTAACAACATAACTTAACAATTTAACCATAACTTATAACATTTTTTCAAAATTTGTTTTGTTAGAAAAACTCATCAAGCAGCATAAAACAAAACCCAATAACAAATTGAGATTTCTAACCAAAATTAATAATGAAAAAATGGCAGAAAATCAAATAAATAGCGAGATAATAAAATAAATAAAACAACGTAAGCAATGTGACATATACCTGAAAAGAACTTGAACAAACTTTGGCCAGGTTAGACTTCAAAGCTCAGCAATTAGGCCACTGATTGATACCACTAAATAACAAAAAAAATGAAATTTGGTTTATGATTTTTTTTGGGTATTACTAAATACCGACCCATTTTACTAGTTACCGCCCCTCCAAAAGACATATATACTCTTTGCTTCATTTTCCTTCAAACTTCAAAATTTTCAATTCTCCAAAATTCTCTCAACCTTCAAAACTCAATCATTCAAATAAAACAACATCAAAACTCATGGAGTGACGGTTTTTTTTTTTTTTCCCGGATTGAAAGTATGTTTATTTTAGAAAAAA
This sequence comes from Corchorus olitorius, assembly GCA_001974825.2. Lineage (NCBI taxonomy): Eukaryota > Viridiplantae > Streptophyta > Magnoliopsida > Malvales > Malvaceae > Corchorus > Corchorus olitorius. The sequence goes on from AWUE01012369.1 coordinate 9,363, forward strand.
GCAAAAAAAAAAAAATCCGAAAATGGCCATGGTGCTGATCGCGACCCGGCCATGGAGATGGTCGCGACCCGCGTCGCGACCAGACTTTTTTCATCCCATTTTTGTTTTTTTTTCTTTTGTCCTTTAATAATTTTTCTTGTAATTAATCCGTGCAATTAATATTTAGTAATACCGTGCAATTCATCCATTTGGATCATATTCTTCTTCTATAGATATATATAAAAGACTCAACTTTCTAAAATTATCAGATTTTCTAAACCTTTTTATTACAAAGCTTTTCGAATCTTTTTTCATGTACCCATTCCATAATTAATTAAGGCACAGTAGCCATGGGTTTGAAAGTTTGAAGGTTGAGAGAATTGAAAAGTTTGGAGTTTGAAGGAAAATAAAGCAAAGAGCAAAATAGTCCAAAATGGGGGCGGTGACTAGTAAAATGGCGCGGTGGTTAGCAATTCAGATTTTTTTTAGAATTTGGGTTTTATAGAATTTGGGTTTTATGAATGAAACACACGAATAAACAACACTAAAATAATTAAATGAGTGAAGTGAGAAATTTATGTTCACCAAAAAAGAGTGAGGAAATTCACCGTGAGAAACTAGAATAACTCTTTGTGAAGGAACAAAGAAGAAAGAAGAAAATGCAAGAGAAGAAAAGAGGAGGGGGAAAAATGAAATTGCAGAAAATTTTCTATTTTTTTTAAGGGTGCTTTTATTAAGTATATATATATGAGTCAGTCACATGGGTGCATAAGTTTTCATTTTTTTTCATTTTTCAGACGCAAGAGTAAAAAACGTGACTTCCTTTTTTCAGTTTTTCCTTTTTTTTTTTTTTTTGCAATTTGGCATTATCTTTTTCCCTTTATTCCACATGGGTAAATATTCAAATCAGGGCTAAAAGTTTGGGAAAATACTCAATTTAGACCTAATTCATTAGATTGAATCTAATTAGGGCTAATAGTTTGGGTCATCAACCAAATTATGCATTTTATTGACGGAACCACACATGTAATGCACGCGTCATTAAGTGATACATAGTTTTTTTGACGTAGTAATGGCGCGTACATGACACGCAAGGTGTTTCATCATAAATATGCCTAATTAGCCCCAAATTAAGCACTTCCTCAAACTGTTGTATAGTTTGTTAAGTGGTAAAACAAAAGTCCCACGTTGTTAAAGCAAAGAGAACTAAAGTGCTTTATAAATGCCTATCTAAGACTAAGGGTATCTTCTGATACCAATATTCATGGGCTCAACCCATTGATTAGCCCAATTTTTATATAGTCGAAGATGAGGCACTTGGGTACTTGGGCCTTGGGCCTTTAAGTGAAACTAAAAGGGACTTAGTTTTTTTAAAGTCCTAAATTTTTTGAAAGCATATAAGAATTTATTTAATAAATTCATTTACCATGTGATAATTATCCGAACAGTTACCTATTTAAAATGATTAGGTAGTTATTCATTTGAATAAAACAGTTTATTCAATTGGTAACAGTTCAAGATGGATTAAAATCCTCTCCCCCATTTTTTGTGCCCCACCTTGCCCCATCTACCAAATTATGCCACGTGTCCCTAGTATTATACCTTGTTTGTTTTCGAGTTTTAACAAATAGTAAAAATCCCAATTAAAACCAAGTTTAGCCCCAATTTAACAACAAATAATTATATACAAGCAGGGCGGCCTACGCTTGCGCTGCAGTCATCTTCTTATTAGGGCTATATTTTTTGTAGTTGTTTAAGTCGGTTAGTAAGAAGATATTGCATTAGCTATAAGTTAATCAGTTAGGAGAAACTCATACATCGAAACAAATAATTCGCATATATAAAGCAAAACACATGACATCTCTTTCATTCTAAAAGTGTATTATCTTAATTCTACTCCATCTCTAGGTAATTCATCAAAATAAAGCTAATATTCTACTCCTCCATCTCTAGATAATTCATCAAAATAAAGCTAATATTAATTGTTGTTTGAAATGTATGTTGATCATCTAAAAAAGCATAGTACGCTGCAGTCATTTTTTAATCTTGATTGCTCTTGTTGAATTAATGAACTCGGCCAGGTGAAAGAATTTGGCTTTTGCATAAGGAATGCCTAATTTTTTGTAGTCAAGGAGCATGTATAGTTGTGTAGGAAAATTAAATTAGTTGAGAACATTTGCAGGAACATATTTAATTTACACAATGCATAACAAAATCATTGTACTTAGCATTGGCTAACTATAATATAAATCCAAATAAATCCAGATTTACCTCAAAATGTTGCGGTGAGAAGTGAGAGCTCTCCACTTTAGGTTATGTCATCCTAAGACGCTGCTAAATTAAATGGAAGGATCTTATCAACGTCCATTTGGAAATTTTAGGAAACAGAACGGAGTCCATGTGAAACCAATTCAGAGAAATGTTAGGGAAGAAGAAACCCACCCAAATAGAAATGAAGACGAAAGGAAAACAAAACTGGAATGTCAATAGTTTACCCATGAATCAACCATTATTGAAGATACATTTATAGCACCGGTCCTTTGGAATTCCGGCAGAGGAGTTGAACCGGTAAATCCTAATATCCACACACAATTAATATGTAATTAAAACACACTTAATCATAAATATAGAAATAGTAAATTACAAAAAAGGGCAGCAGGAAAAGTAAGGAAGGAAATTCATCGAGGGCCTTTTTAGTCACCCGAAAAATGAGAAAAGACCAAAAAAAGCCAAAAGGAGCCACCACATTAATCCTCAATTTGGCTTTTAAGTAATTTCCATAGCCACTAAAAATAATATATAGTATATATATAAGGGTTAGTCCTAAATTTTAATACATTCCCCATAGGATTTTAGAATGAAAATATAAAATTTAATTTAACTAGACAAACAAGGAATAACATTAAAAACTGAAAAATGACACGTGTCATTATTTGGTGGATGGGGCACGGTGGGGCACAAAAAATGGGGGTTGAGGATTTTTATCCGTTCAAGATAACCTTTCAGTATTTATAAATACAGAAACTTCTCCACATTGACGATCACATTTTCTTCCCTCCCCAAAAACTGTTCTCTTACATATTTGGTGATCTCAGGAGCTTTATTGTATCCTAAGGGTAACTTGTTTGTGATCGCCAGACAATCATACACTTAAGAAAGTGTTCTTCACGCCTTAAAACTTGTTCTTGTTCTGTCTATTTTTTGAAATTTTCTAACACAAACTTATAGTCCTGATTTGGATATTTATCTTATTCTACATACTGTTCTATTTATCTTATTTCACAGCTAATGAAATTAAACAAGTTGCTTTTCAATTGGGTCCATGGAAAGCACCAGGGGTGGATGGGAAGCCTGCACATTTTCTACCAACAATACTGGGACATTGTTGGAGCCCTCACCACAGCCTCAAGTCTTTCTTTCTTGAATTCTGGACACATGTTGAAGGAGTTAAACAAAACCTTAATAACCCTTGTGCCAAAGAAAACTAATCTACAAAAAGTTGGAGACTTCAGGCCCATAAGTCTGTGCAATGTTGCCTACAAAAATTATTGCTAGGATCATGGTTAACAGACTGAAACCTATCATGGATGCAATCACTACACCTTTCCAGAGTACATTTGTGAAAGGGGAAGCTGATCTCGAATAACATTATTGTGGGAGGAGAAGTACTTACCACAATCCAAAGGAGAAGGAAAGGAAAAGGCATGCTTGGGGAGCCCTGAAAATTGACATGAACAAAGCATATGACAGGGTTAGTTGGAAGTTCATAGAGACAGTGATGAGAACAATGAGGTTCAGTGATAAGTGGATTAAACTAATCAACGAATGCATGGAGACTGTCTCTAACCAGTTACTCATAAATGGAGCACAAACAAGGAGTATCCACCCTAAAGAGGGTCTAAGACAGGGAGACCCCCTTCCCCCTATCTATTCATCATGTGCCAAAATATTTTGTCATTGATGCTGATGAAAGCAGAAGAGCAACAACAACTACATGGCATCAAGATTGCAAGAAATACCCCCCCCCCCATTTCCCACCTTTTGTTTGAAGACGACTGCTACATCTTCATGAGAGCTGGAGTTAAACCATGTAGAATAGTTAGAAACATTCTACAAACTTTCTACAGAATATCAGAACAAAAAATCAACTATCAGAAATCCGATCTCCTCTTAAGCCCAAACAATAAGCCTAGATACAAGAAATGGATCAAAGGAGTTTTAGGAGTTAACCTGGTTGAAAAACCAGGAAAATACTTGGGAATAAAATTTGGGAAAATTAGGTCAAAGAAGGAGTTCTCCCAACCATTGATGGATAAAATCCAGTCCAGACTTAATGGGTGGAAGACAAGCACACTATCATAGGGAGATAAGCTCACTCTCATCAACTAAACACTCAAGAGCATTCCTAACTACACTCTGTCTTGCTTCAAAGCTCCAGTTGACATCTGCAACAAAATTGATAGAGTGATTAGAAGCTTCTGGTAGGGACATAAACCTGATGAAAGGAAACTTCATATGAAAAAATGAGATCTTATCTGCAAACGAAAATGGTAAGGAGGGGTTGGTATAAGGAAAACAACACACATGAACGGAGCTCTACTAGGCAAACAAGCCTGGAGAATCCTTACAGAGCCTGAAGCATTATCAAACAAAATGCTTGCACCAAAATACTACAGAAAGGAGGACTTCACAACAATTAAACCAAAAGCAGGGGATATCTGGTTTTGGAAAAGCATACTGGCAGGTAGAGATATTTGCATGAAAGGTGTTGACATCCAAATTTGGGATGGGAAAGATACTGTCATCAAAGATGGAAGGTTGGTTCCTAGGTTAAATCATAACATAGTTAGCAATGAGTACCTGCAGGCCTGGAAAATCATGTGTCCTATTAGGAACCAATGGGTTAACTGGTTAGCTAATATTCTACTATAGCCAGAGGATCAAACGAAACTTAAGAGCAGGATGTTCTCCATCATGGAAGGAAATGATAAAATTGCTTGGAAATTTGACATAAAAGGCAGGTTTACAGTCAAGTCAGCCTATCTGCAAATTCTCGCAGAGGAACATGGACCATCAATCAACTACTCAAATTCAAATTTGGAAGAACTTATGGAAGCTCAAAATCCCTTACAAAGTTATCATCTTCCTTTGGAAAAGTATGCAGTAAAAGCCTAACAATTAAAGAGGAACTTCACAAGAGGGGAATTAGCCAGACAAAGGAATGTACCTTCTGCAAGCAGAGCGCAAAGACACTTGAGCACCTCGTCTGGCAATGTGACTTCGCATGGGCAATTTGGTTTGCTTCTGACCTAACAATAAGAACAGATGCATTTATCGATGTCAACTTCATTGAATGGGTCAAAGCCTGGCTACTAAACGATGACACTATCAGTGTCAACAACAACGACTTCAGCAGCAAATTTGCATTCCTAACCTGGAATATCTGGAGAGCGAGGAATGAAGCCATTTTCGAGGGGAAAAAACCACACCCAATTGTGGTTGTCTGTAGAAGCAGAACCCGAATTGTAAACAAAATGGAAGCCTATGCGATTCATAGAGAGGAAGAGAAAATTAGAATGAGGAAACCAATAGTCCAACTGAATCAACTCACAAACGGTGGAAGAACAGAGATTTCAGAATCGATCGGAGACCTTACCGAAAAAGACTGGATCATTTTTGTGGAAGCAACTCGAAAAAGAGGATCTATAGGTTTTGGTTGTTACGCAATGGCTAGGAATCAGGGAGCAGATACCCACATCGTATGCAGAACCTTTGATGTGGAAAAAGAAATTGATGCCAAGCTTCTTATTCTCAGATCTATTCTTGTCAGATTGAAGATCTATGGAAAAGGCAGACTTTGGTGTCAAGAAGGCAATGGGAAGTGGAGAAGAATATTGCAAGGGAAAACGATTGTAGGATGGGAAACTTACCCAGCTATGGCGGATGTGAAAAAACTCAGTAAGGATTTCCAGGGCATCTCCTTCTTTAGGGAACGACATCCTATTGCAAGAGAAACGAAGAAGCTAGCACAGGCGGCGACAGGAAAAAAACTATCGCTCTCTTGGCCCTAGATTTGCTTTTTTTTTTTTATATATATTCTATGACTTTCTTTTTTGTAGTTTTATCATTTGTTTTCTATGCGGGACATGTTTTGGTGTTTGTGTTTGACTTTGTAACTTCATGCTTTTCTTAATAATATTTCTTGCATTTTAACCCAAAAAAAAACCCTATTAAATTGTGATAACCACGCTATGAAATTTTGATCATTACCTATGAAATTGTGATAAACTCCATATGAAACTTTGATAACCTAAATATAAAATTTTAATAAACCTTCCTATGAAATTTTGTAACCTTCTTATGATTTTTGATAACTTCCCTATGAGATTTTGTTAATTTCCCTATAATTTTTTGATATCATAGTATGAAATTTCGACAATCTCTCTATAAAATTATATATAATTATCAGGTTGAACTCCTCTATTTAGTACTATATATAAATCATTCATATTAGGCTCTTCCACTCGCCAATCGAGCTCGTTCGTTCCGTCATAGAAACATATATAATTCATATTGAAATCCTCCTTTTGATAGTATATAGATATACATATTCGAATTGAGCTCCTCCACTCAGTAGTATATAGAGCACATTATCACATTGAGTTCCTCCATTCAACATTCCTCCACATAGCATATTATCAATTTGAGCTCCATTCATTCAATATTACTCTAAATAATACATTATCAGTTTGAGTGCTCTCATGCTCACCAACCTTCTATGGAGCATATTGATTATTTGAGCTCTTCCGTTCGATATTCCTCTACGGAGTGCATTATCAGCTCGAGTTCTCCTATCCACCATCATTCCTAGAGCGCACTCTCCTACTCAATCCTTAAAAATTGAGCACTCCCATTTTCGGCATTCATGGCATATCTTTCATTCATCCCACAGAGCACCATACAGTTCGACACAAGGGCGCATTACCATATCGAGCATTCCACGACTCAACACTCTCCATATGGAGTCTACATCCAGATCGAATACCCTTACGTTCGACACTATCAAGTTATGCGACTGGTAAGCCTGTTTAGCTCAGATTGTCCCAACTTGCCCACCTGACGTTTAGTTTCATAGTCGTTTTTGCAATCATTTTAGAACCGCCCTTATACCTATGGGGCAATGTTGAATCCATATAGAATGGCCCAAAGCCACACTATGTATAGAGAGAGGACTACTCCACACATAAAGTAAAAATTCATAATCTCCACTCGATCTTAAGCTCTCTAAACACCTTAAGATCCCACTAACTTCAGTATCTCCAAACACATTAATATCCTACTAACTCCAATATCAAAGAGGATCCCCTCCAGACAAAAAACTCGGGCCCCTTATCTCATAGTCCGCTCTATTATAGATCATACGAACTTCTCTATTTGATTGATGAGTCTCTCTCTTTAAGAAGTTTCAACAACTCATGTTTACCATTTGTCCTTAGTGCACTTAACCTCTAATCCCATTGTAATATAAAAATATGAAATTCTGATCGGTCGTCAGCAATCATAAAAATAATCCCAACAATTACTAACTATAAATAGCTAGGGCAAGTGGGGGTCTATCCCACAGAGAGATATGTTATTCTTCTTTTTCTAATCAATTAGCTTAAAAACAATTAAACAAGGAAAAAGAGTTTTAAGAGTAAATTAAAAATACTAAAATTAAATCAAAACAACTAACTAAGAAAGCAATCAAGAAAATTAAAGAAAACAATCAATCAGAAAGCAGTGAATAAATTAGAAAACAATTAAATTAAGAAAACCCTCCAACATAGAATTAATATCCCTCTTGACAAAAATAACATGGATCATTGATATCTAAAAATTATGAAAACAATGGATAGCTTGCTTGGAATTAAATCCGAAATTACCAATTGTAGATAAGATTTCCTGGATCGGACTTAAATTATCCTTTTTATTCTTTTAGCAATCAATTTCGTGGATCGGGCTTAAAGATCACTAAAGAACAAAGCATTAAGAACGAATAATTTATGAACAAGCACAACAAACAATTAATTATCTATTGATTCTTAATCTCTTGGAAGGAATGGATCGTTCTCTTCCAATTGCTACCAAACAATTAAATCTGGATGGATCGTCCTAGATTTAATTTAGCTAATGCAAACTCAATTTATCAAGATAGTGTCGACTCCAATCAATCAAAACAAGTTAGCATAGGATTAAAACAGAGAATTAAGAAATACAAAAAACAATTTTCATATATAAGCACAAAATCTCACCATGATATAAGTCAAGAGATCAATTAAATTCTACATTGAAGAAAAGAAAAGGATTACTCACTCATGAATTGAGTAAGCATCCAAAGAAAAGAAGAAAAACTTATCTATGGATGAAGAGAAAGAGGGCGGCAGCGGCTCCAAGGCTATCTTCTCCAAATCTTCAACTTCAACAATATTTTCTAAAAAGAATAAAATACAATACATAAAAACCTAGATCTAAGGTGGCTATTTATAGTGGAAATAACCCTAAAGACTCCAATTCTAAGTAGGATAGGGCTCTAGGATGGTTTGGGGGCTGACTTGGTCTCCAACTTGGATTAAAAGTCTTCCTAGAGTGAAATCCAAGTCAAATAGGATCCTGGAAATTTCTGGAATCTTGCAGGAACTTCAACGTCGATTTTGGGCTTGAAGATGACAGAACTGAGTCTTAAACTTCAAATGAAAGTTGTAGATCTCGGAGTTAGCTTTCTAACGCCTACTCACGAGCCTAAAACGGAGCTCTGAGCAGAAAGTTATGGCCTTTTTACCGAGACTGCGATGAATCCTAATCCTGTTAGGACTAGTAGCGGGAATATGCGGGAATTGGATATTCTCCTTGGCTTGTGCAGCATTAATTGGGATTTTAACTCCAATTATAGGCTTATATGGGCTGAGTATTATCCCATATAAAATATCCAAAATTCCAAAGCTTTCGGGCTTCTTCATGACTTGTCTTCAATCCTTCGCAACTAAAACTCCAATCTTCAATTCTTGCTTCTTGAGATAATTCTTCAATGATCTTCAAATCTTCAAATTATCTTCAATAAGTCTTCAAACACGAATTTTGAATCTCCAAATCCATACTCAAAATTACTTTGCTCATATATGTGTAAAATGTCATCAAAATAGCTCCAAAAGTAGTGAAAATTAACATATTCTCAATTTCACATCTCATAAAGACTCAAAACACAAATATTATCAAAATAACATATATTTAAGCATAAATAGATTCAAAAACATAATAAAATAGCCATAAAAATAGGGTTGTTTTTGCCTCGATCATATTTTCCCCCACACTTGAACTTTGCTAGTCCCTTAGCAAATCAATGTGTAAGTTAATAAAAACCATTTTTTTCTAAAATATCAATTTTAATTCATACATATATCAAAAATCAATTTAACCATGAAATCAAAATAACAAAGAATAATAACAATACTCCATTCAAAAGATCAAGAAATAACAAGCATCATCATTCTTATGTAGCCATAATCAAAGCAGTTTTAATCACTTATCATTCTTCACATCCTACAACTACCTCTTCCTATAGGCTCATGTTTTCCTCTTTTTCTCCATTACTCAAAAGATTGCAATGTCATAAATACAAATCAAGGATCATTGTGGGTTATAATAGATTTTCTAGGGTAATTGTTTTTAGAAAATTGAGGTTACTAACCTCTGAAGTGTTCATGATTTAGGGGTTACTAACTCTCATTTTTGAGGCTACTAGCACTCTAGAAGGACTCCTTCTTTTATTTTTTTAGAGGGACAATATTTCTGCAATTCCATGCATCTTATCCTCTTTCCAAGGGTTACTAACTCCTTTTGTTTAAGAAAAGAGTGACAACAATGGATTTTATTTTTTTATTATTTTTTTTTTTACAGAAATACCTCTTCTCCTCTATCATGAAAACACGTTTTTTTTTTATGAAAACAATTTTTTAATTACCCTTTATATAGATAATCCCCCACACTTATTCTTGACATATCCATGACATACTTTCTTAATCATAATTTCAATAAAGATTCAACACAAGTTCTAGAAATAGATAATCATAGAAGCAAATGAAAGAATAAGATCATATCACAAACTTCAATTATACCTAATTCTAAGAAATTAAACAACATGCTATAAATCAATCAATGAATAAAGCATTATTAAAATTTTGTCGAAAAAATTTCTTCAAAAATCAAATTTTCAAAAATCAAGGGAATAATAGATCAATCCAAAAACAATCAAATCCTATCCTAAATTCTTATGCAAACAAGGACTAACATATGACTCAATTATCAAGCAATAACCCTATCAAGTATTCACAACCCCCCCCCCACACTGGAAATTCACATTGTCCTCAATGTATGAATACTCATGTGTGTGAAAAGTGTGGTCATCATAAGTGTGATAGATAGCATAAAATGCATGATTCAATCAACACAAGAAAAAGTAAATGGAGATAGAGTTAAACAAAGCTTCTCTATTTTCCAGTTTCCAGCATAAGCTCCATTCGTAAGCTCCAATTGCGCTCTATTCGATTGCTTTGATGGCCTTCCTATTCCTTGATATGAAATCCTAAAAAGAGAAAGAAAAATAAAAGAAAGAAAAAGTAAGGGTTATTGGGTTGCCTCCCAATAAGTGCTCGCTCTTAAAGTCATTAGTTTGACTTCCCCTTTCTTCAATCTCTGGTTGGAAGATAAATTGGATTTTCCAATTTAATTTCTTCAATGGAAAATGTTGGCATTGCTTCGAAGAAGGGCTTGAGTCTTTGTCCATTGACTTTGAATTGCTTATTGGTGATTAAATCTTGAATTTCCACGGCTCCATTGGGATATGCTCGAATCACTTCACATGGTCCATGCCATCTTGAATGTAATTTCCCAGGAAAAAGCTTCATTTTGGTGTTGTATAGCAAAACCTTTTGACCTTCATGAAACGATCTTCGCAGAATTCCTTTGTCATGTATGGCTTTGGTCTTCTCCTTGTAGATCCTCGAATTCTTATATGCTTCATTCCTAATTTCTTCAAGCTCTTGCAATTGTAGCATCCTCTGAATTCCAGCTTCATCGAAATTGAGATAGCATTGCTTTACTGCTCACCATGCTTTGTGTTCTAACTCCACAAGTAGATGACATGACTTACCAAACACAATTCTGTACGGAGACATTCCAAGAGGTGTCTTGTAAGCTGTACGATAGGCCCATAAAGCATCTCCTAGTCGCATACTCCAATCTTTTCTTTGAACATTGACTGTTTTCTCCAAAATCAGCTTCACTTGACGATTTGATATCTCGGCTTGACCACTTGTTTAAGGATGATATGAAGTAGATACCTTGTGGTAAACTCCATATTTTTCAACCAGCGATTGCACAATCTTGTTGCAGAAGTGAGTTCCTCGATCACTGATGAGAGCTCTAGGAATGCCAAATCTATGAAGAATGTTATTCTTTATAAATTTGACCACCGTTCTTGCATCATCCTTTTCAACAGCTACATCTTTGACCCATTTGGAAGCATAGTCCACAGCTAAGAGGATGTAATACTTCTTATCTGATGGAGGAAAAGGTCCCATGAAACCAATTCCCCATACATCGAATAAAAAGAATAAAATACAATACATAAAAACCTAGATCTAAGGTGGCTATTTATAGTGGAAATAACCTGTCACGCCCCGACCCAGAAGTCGAACACGGACAACCGCCGTGTCACCTTGAAACACGTGCCGGCCGGTCACGTACTCCAAAGCAACACGAAGCGTCAATACCAGATTAAAAACATGGAAAACATGAATTGAGTATAAATTTAAAATACTGAACCTTTCAAATCAGAGTAGATGCGGAATCGTCAAAACCGAAATAATAAAAGTATTTTAATAAATCGGAAACCAAGTCAAATCCAATTAGTGGGTTAGTAAACAAGAAACAAGGCACGAGGAATGCGAATGAATAGACACAATGCCAGTGGGACCCGTCATGTAGTGAGAAGTACCTTTATGAGCAGTGATAACAGCCTACGCCACTGACTCGACCGTCCAAGAATCCGCTGAGTCCTAACTACCCTGAAAACACAACAAGAATTTGAGGGGGTGAGTACGCAAATGTACCCAGTGAGTGAGCCACCCTCAAAAGAGGACCAGAAGAGGGTGGGGTGCACTCACAACCAAAACAGGTAAGAAAAACCAAGTTATAAAATCCTGGTTAGCAATAAAACAAGTCCAAGAAATCATTTATCATTTACATAAAACAAATGGGCTGCCAATAAAACCTATCCAGAGTGACCTTGGCCCGAGTCAACCTCCGGAACCGTCAGGGGCATTTTCGTCATCATCCAATAATTTAAAAAAAACATCATTTTTCTCTTTTTGTCCAAACAAGCCCGTTCCCCTGACGTTAGCTTGGGTCCGGTACTGCGTGGTGGCCGCAGCACACCCAATTTAGCTCTCCCATGCACACATCGAACCGGTAGATGAATAAATATATCGTGTCGGGCCTGGAGCTACAAACCATGTGGATCCAAAATAAAGTCATGGTCCGTTAAAGCAAACACACCAGCGCTGGGTCGCGTCCGAGACGCTCCACCAACAAGTCATACGTACTCCTGGAGCTACGCCCATAAGTCCCCGTATGCTTGAACAAGTTCTTTTTAAACAAAACCAGGTCATTCATGCACCCAAAACATTTTATAAATCATTCATGTAAAAACAGTAATAAAACATTTCCTCAACGGATTCTCCGTTGAGGATAGCCCACTCACAGTTTAGGGGACTCGTATACCCCCCAAGGTGAATCCGCAGTGAGCCTAACTGGTGTCTCGATCAGCGCCTCGGCCGTCTGATTGAGAAGTGCACCAAACACAAGAAAACCGTTAAAACCAAACTCAGAGATTAAATTCATAAACCGAAGTAAAACCAAGTTTGTTAGTCTAAACCAGGATAATATACCAATATAAAACCAAGATAATAAACGAAAATACCAAATCAGTTAGATACAAAGGAATAAAATGACAAGAAGTATAGAACCCAGACCCATGGTCTAATATCGAGGAGTTAAACGTGTCTTTATATGTCTTACAGGGTTCTAATTCGAGTTTCAAGGTCCGCAAATACTTCCACAGCTTATCTAATCAAAACCGACATCTAGGGGCAAAACTGTAATTTTACTCGATTAAAGGCAAATTTGTGATTTAGACATCTTAAGGCTGTTACGGTGATTCTCTAACCTTACATGTTCGATTAGTATGATTGGATAAGTCAAATCCTCTTCTAGGGGCAAAGTCGTAATTATACCAATTCTAGGGTAAAATGGTAATTTCCTCATTATGAGGGTAATATAGTAAATTTGTCCATCACGGGTATTTTGGTAATTCAAATGTTCTTAAAATACGATGATATTACTTACGAGCCGTAGTCCTTAATCCGGTTAGGTTGGATTCGGGATCATAACCTAAAAGGAAATCTTAGTAATATTAAAGTTCTAGACTAACTCTATTTTCAACCAAAAATCTAACGTGGCGACACTTTACAAAAATACTCATATCTAGCTCGATTCTCAAACAAATCAAATGAAACCACATCCATTAGAAATATGGTTCCATATACTTAAATTCACGCCTAGAGGACCCTTATCAAATTCGGCTCCTAACCTATTCAAATCTCAAGTTGATTCCCAAACATTTTCAATGGCATGCTATAACAAGAATCAACCATGCAGTCCCGAAAATGGCTATTTTTCACTAATTTCCCTTTAGAATTTCAACTTGCTTTCTTGTACAAGTTATAGAGGACTCCAAACCCTACAATTTGGGCTCAAGAATGACTCAATTTGGATTATCTAAGACAAAGTTATGCCCCTCGAAAGAAGGCTGCCCGAAATGAATCTACACTCCCCTGTTTTTCATTTCCAGCAAGGCGACACTTTGGGAAAATAGGCATAAGTTCCACAATACACATCCAAATCAAGTGATTCTAAAACCAATAGAAATTTAACTCATTAGGCTAAAAATCATATTTAGAAAGCCACTTCAAATTCGAGCTAAAACCATTTCAAATTCAACCACCAAGTTAGATTTCCAAATTTGAACCTCAATTCTGCGATACAGTATTCCGAGCCTTATAATTCAAAATCCAAACGGTATTAGCAAAAACTTTCTAACCAAAGTTTGTTCCACATACAACAAACTACAAGACTGTTAATTTTCATAATTTTCCAATATCATTTACTACCTCAAACAGCCCCAAAACCGAAGCCCTTATATCACATTTTATCGAACACCTGGTGGGCTTAAATCTGTAAATTTTTCCTTTTTGGCATTTTAAACACCAAACTTTGAATCATCATATCTCACTCGTTTGAAATCCTTTTAAGGTGAATTATGCACCGTTAGAAAGGTCTCTGATAGCCCTACAAACGGTCTAACAAGAACAACCTCAGAATCCAAGCCTACCATCATCAAAAAATTATTTAAAGTTCATCTCGCAGAAAATGGGTTTCAATATGCGACAGAATATTCAGAAGCCTATAACATAAAATCAGGACGTTTTTGGCAAAAATGCTATTTAACGAAACTGGTAGTAAATTAGTTCCTCTACACCCTGGTAAAATTTGGGACCAAATGGACTCTGTTTGGTCACCCAAAACATTGAAAAACAGAAACAGCAGAAACATGCTACCATCAAGAACATTGCAAAGATTAGGATCTTGTTGTATAATCTTCAATGGCCAATGAAATCACTCACCTTGGTATATAAGACGCAAATCCCAGACTCTAAGAGCTTCAATTCCATGTTCAACCACTTAAGAACTCACTCCCAAACTCCTAACACCAATAAGCCTATTATTAGCTCAATATCAACTAGTAAACTTCATTAGGAGTTTGAAAGGGTTGTAAGAACACTTACACTTTAAAAATCTTTCAGAATAATAACCCATAATTTATCCTCCAATCCTCCATTTATCTTCAGATTTGATAAGAGCAAGTTGTAGAGGGAGAATAGAGCTTCAAGTTTCACTAGTTGCATGTTGAGTTCATGGTGAAACTCCCTTTGAAACTTAGAGAGAAGAGCTTTGTTAGAGAGCTCTAATGGAGTTGTAAAATGAGAAGAAGCTGCTGCTAGAAAGGACCAACAAGGCAGCCAAAAGAAAAGAAAAAAAAACGATAAAATAAGAGAAAAGAAGGCTTTAAGAAAACTTTGCTAATAAGTCCTCGATGAGTGGGTTAAATGTGCAATTACCGACAAGCATTTAACTTTCATTCAATTTAGTCCTCCTCCACAAGTCTCTTATCCGTATTCTTTTCAATTTGCCCCTAAACTTATGCCAAAATAAATTAAATCAAAGTAAGGTTATTTCAATTCTACCCTCCTTAAAAAAAATTTCGTCCGCGAAATTTAAACAAGATCATAACTCAATCTTTATATAGATACGAACATTCCCGGTGTCTACCTTCTTCAAGTTCACATGTTATTTCCTTCGACTACATCATTTTCCTTAAAGAACCTTCTAAAGAATCTCTTCTAGACTCTATGACCCTTCTCTCACCGTTCCAGGGTTCGCTCCGATAGCATTAAACTCAAATCTACTACCAATGATCCAACTGTTACAAATCAGGACAAAAATCGTCTTGTAATTATAAAATTCCTATAAAGCATTAGTCAAGTTTCGACTGCAGCAAAATTGGCTTTCAAGTTCTTGTGAAAATACTAATAGAAACACTGGTCATCGATTATAAATCCTTTATCCAAGTATCAACAAAACTGTGTTACAATCTTGAATTATCCTTGTAGTTTTGGTTTAACCTTTACTGTCTTAGTCTTTTCGTCAATTATCTTAACTTTAGTTGTTTTCGTCTATAGATTTCATTCCAGTACATGAACTCCACCAAAACGATATTGTCATTCCACTAAAAGGTTATATTAAATGTGTAGCTAGCACACACATTAGGGTTTAGAGGGTCATTTTAGTACCTCCATTCCCTTTAAGATAGAATGGAGCACCGAACTCCAACTTCCTCATAATACCGTAATCTTAATTTAAAGTTGAGATGGGATTCGAAATCTCAATTTGTCATTTACTGGTGTAGGACACAATTGTAATACACCGCACAATGCCACATTTCATGCCAATGTACCAATCGCACCCCAAATTAGTTCAATAACCCTATTTGCTTGCAAATCATTAAAACTCCAAATCTTATTACGGAGCTTCCTACCAAATTTCCAGAGATTTCAGTCTTCATTGGTGTGTATAGGTCTTACTTCACACTTTGTCAACAAATCACTTTAGTCTCAATTACTGCAACAAGCTTCAACTTAACCGTCTTTTACATCATGTCCATGACTTTATGTTCAAATACTTCTGTGTCTCAAATAACTTGCGACCCTCATGATCGTTTCATTTTCATTTCATTTTTAATCGAAATTACATTCTGATCTTAGAAGCAAACACGAGAGTTTCTTGCTTCAAATCAAGAAAGGGTGTTTTCTCTTACTTCTTCACCCAACAAGATGTATAGGCAATCACATATTAATTGTCCTTCAATTCATTTTCTTCCATATCTGTTTACACCAACTAAATTCTCCAAGATTTATAATTCAATTCAGACCCATTAAATCGTCCAAACCTCAAATTTAACTTTATTCCCATTTGATACGAAATTTCTCCTTCGCATAACTTAATTAGTAGGTACTCATACAAGAGAGGAAATAAATTTAAATTCCATCCGGAATCGCTCAATGAGGTTTTTTTTTTTTCCCGAATATTCACCAAGGCTTATATAATATATTTTCACCACTAGTGTATTTGATAACTTATGAAATTACTATTCACCAACATATCTCATTCCCATACATCAAAACTGAACTAACACAAGTTTGATAACTATAACTACAAACAAACTCCAAACCATCATGATGGCTTCCAACCATTATTTCTTTATGAGTAAATTTCCATCCTTATTGGTTAAACCCAAAATCATCATACACCATAGAAAACCAATATGTGTTTACTAAACCCATGTTTTGACAGCTCCACATACCATGGGTTAGTCTCGTATGGTTTGGAGAACTCTTCAGAGATGACAAGTACTTCATAACTAGATACTTACACAAACAAAATTTGTTAATGGTGACAATCTTGACCATTTGTAAGAGACTTCAGCTCATCATGTCAACTCATCTAATGATTTAAAATGTATATATCTTTATCGGGGAGCCATCTCCTTTAAGTCACCTAGTTAATTGTTAACATATGATTCACTGACCTCGAGTCAATCATGGACAAAACTCACGCCTTCAGTAAAGTAAACATTTGATCATTTCTTAACAACCGACACTTGTTCAGCACTCACCTAGCTTGACTATCTAAAACCAATTCGTAACGACCAGCTTTTAGATCCAGTCCTTGCTCATACACATTTTCTTTAACTTCTAACTCAGTTTTATTCTTCAAGTGTCACTTCATTTTACGAAATTTGATTCGAAACGATACCGAGAAATACTACTAGGCCAATCTCAGCAACTCCACGGTGAATACTTTTAAAAATCGTTCAACTACCAAAACATAACAATTATTTTCACCAATGTTAACTCCTTCTTTGACATGAACCTTTTAAGTTAGATCGTCAGGCTGGGACACTTGTTATCTCCTTGCAGCCTTGCTCGTGTCGAAAACGGTTTACGAGATTAAAACTCCGGCGGAAAAAGAAGTCACTTGCGGAAATGACATCGAAGGAAAAACCGTTGTCGGGTTTGACAAGAATGGAGACGGCATTCGCGGAAATGACACAGGTGTGCACGACTAGGTTTGAGTATTTTCCCTATAAGCAATTGCATAGAGAATTAAATGGTCCGAGAATTCACATTTCTCCATTTTATCTCTAAACGAGGTCGAATCGAGAGGAGAATGTCCTTGTCGACATTGATCACATTCTGGTGGCATGAATATCTAAGAAGAGCAATGAGTCTAGAATTTTAGACATAAGTAAGCGGAAGAGACATACGAAATTTATGATTAAAAGCAAAATCATTTGAAGAGACACAGATTAGTATTAAAACAAGGTAAACCAAACATTTGATTCTTTAAACAAAAGGTAAACTTAAAAAGGCAGATGGACACATATGTGTCCGGAACTTATCCTAAACTCACTACAGCCCCACTGGACTTATGAAACAAGGAGAACAACCAGATGCTCTGATACCAATAAAGTTGTCACGCCCGACCCAGAAGTCGAACACGGACAACCGCCGTGTCACCTTGAAACACGTGCCGGCCGGTCACGTACTCCAAAGCAACACGAAGCGTCAATACCAGATTAAAACATGGAAAACATGAATTGAGTATAAATTTAAAATACTGAACCTTTTAAATTAGAGTAGATGCGGAATCGTCAAAACCGAAATAATAAAAGTATTTTAATAAATCGGAAACCAAGTCAAATCCAATTAGTGGGTTAGTAAACAAGAAACAAGGCACGAGGAATGCGAATGAATAGACACAATGCCAGTGGGACCCGTCATGTAGTGAGAAGTACCTCTATGAGCAGTGATAACAGCCTACGCCACTGACTCGACCGTCCAAGAATCCGCTGAGTCCTAACTACCCTGAAAACACAACAAGAATTAGAGGGGAGTGAGTACGCAAATGTACCCAGTGAGTGAGCCACCCTCAAAAGAGGACCAGAAGAGGGTGGGGTGCACTCACAACCAAAACAGGTAAGAAAACCAAGTCATAAAATCCTGGTTAACAATAAAACAAGTCCAAGAAATAATTTATCATTTACATAAAACAAATGGGCTGCCAATAAAACTTATCCAGAGTGACCTTGGCCCGAGTCAACCTCTGGAACCGTCAGGGACATTTTCGTCATCATCAAATAATTACTAAAAAAAAACATCATTTTTCTCCTTTTGTCCAAACAAGCCCGTTCCCCTGGCGTTAGCCTGGGTCCGGTAATGCGTGGTGGCCGCAGCACACCCAATTTAGCTCTCCCATGCACACGTCGAACCGGTAGATGAATAAATATATCGTGTCGGGCCTGGAGCTACGAACCATGTGGATCCAAAAATAAAAGTCATGGTCCGTTAAAACAAACACACCAGCGCTGGGTCGCGTCCGAGACGCTCCACCAACAAGCCATACGTACTCCTGGAGCTACGCCCATAAGTCCCCGTATGCTTGAACAAGTTCTTTTTAAACAAAACCAGGTCATTCATGCACCCAAAACATTTATCAAAACATTTTATAAATCATTCATGTAAAAACAATAATAAAACATTTCCTCAACGGAGAATCCGTTGAGGATAGCCCACTCACAGTTTAGGGGACTCGTATACCCCCCAAGGTGAATCCGCAGTGAGCCTAACTGGTGTCTCGATCAGCGCCTCGGCCGTCTGATTGAGAAGTGCACCAAACACAAGAAAACCGTTAAAACCAAACTCAGAGATTAAATTCATAAACCGAAGTAAAACCAAGTTTGTCAGTCTAAACCAGGATAATATACCAATATAAAACCAAGATAATAAACGAAAATACCAAATCAGTTAGATACAAATGAATAAAATGACAAGAACTATAGAACCCAGACCCACGGTCTATTATCGAGGAGTTAAACGTGTCTTTATATGTCTTACAGGGTTCTAATTCGAGTTTCAAGGTCCGCAAATACTTCCACAGCTTATCTAATCAAAACCGACATCTAGGGGCAAAACTGTAATTTTACTCGATTAAAGGCAAATTTGTGATTTAGACATCTTAAGGCTGTTACGGTGATTCTCTAACCTTACATGTTCGATTAGTATGATTGGATAAGTCAAATCCTCTTCTAGGGGCAAAGTCGTAATTATACCAATTCTAGGGTAAAATGGTAATTTCCTCATTATAGAGGTAATATAGTAAATTTGTCCATCACGGGTATTTTGGTAATTCAAATGTTCTTAAAATACATCTTACGAGCCGTAGTCCTTAATCCGGTTAGGTTGGATTCGGGATCATGACCTAAAAGGAAATCTTAGTAATATTAAAGTTCTAGACTAACTCTATTTTCAACCAAAAATCTAACGTGGCGACACTTTACAAAAATACTCATATCTAGCTCGATTCTCAAACAAATCAAATGAAACCACATCCATTAGAAATATGGTTCCATATACTTAAATTCACGCCTAGAGGACCCTTATCAAATTCGGCTCCTAACCTATTCAAATCTCAAGTTGATTCCCAAACATTTTCAATGGCATGCTGTAATAAGAATCAACCATGCAGTCCCGAAAATGGCTATTTTTCACTAATTTCCCTTTAGAATTTCAACTTGCTTTCTTCTACAAAGTTATAGAGGACTCCAAACCCTACAATTTAGGCTCAAGAATGACTCAATTTGGATTATCTAAGACAAAGTTATGCCCCTCGAAAGAAGGCTGCCCGAAATGAATCTACACTCCCCTGTTTTTCATTTCCAGCAAGGCGACACTTTGGGAAAATAGGCATAAGTTCCACAATACACATCCAAATCAAGTGATTCTAAAACCAATAGAAATTTAACTCATTAGGCTAAAAATCATATTTAGAAAGCCACTTCAAATTCGAGCTAAAACCATTTCAAATTCAACCACCAAGTTAGATTTCCAAATTTGAACCTCAATTCTGCGATACAGTATTCCGAGCCCTTATAATTCAAAATCCAAACGGTATTAGCAAAAACTTTCTAACTAAA
>AWUE01012370.1:0-55474 GCA_001974825.2 Corchorus olitorius
CCAAACCGAACTAACTGGGACATTTCTGCACATCAAGTAAACACATTAGTAACATTCAGGAAAGCAAAAAACATAAACGATGCAAAGCAGGAACTCAATTGCAGAATTACATTAGAATCAGCACAAATCAAGGAGCAAATTGCAACAAAGTCAAGATCAAGGGGCTTAATCAATTTAAAAGACAAATTGAGACACAAATCAGGGACCTAAGTGCGCGAGGGAACAAATTTTGGTCTTTATGTGACTTAAATTGAAATTTCCAGGTACTTAATTGAGCTAAAACACGAGTCTAGATCTTTAAATGCATTAGAACATCAATTATCATGAACTAAAGCCACTTCCTTAGTTTAATACAAGTTTAAAAGAAAATTAATCTTCTAGATCCAAGCTTTGATTCTCAAACTAGCATTAATTCAAATAGATTCACTAAATCCTCCTTGAGTTGAATTTTAATTCTAAGAAATGAGATCTTTAAATTCAAGGCTTAAACTTTAAAATGAAAATTAGCTCATTATGAAACACCAATTATCAAGCTAATCCTCATATAAAATTTAAGCTTTAACTCAAAGATTTCACCTTTATATTAAAAATCAACTCACAAATGACCATGAATCTATCTTTAAACTAATCATGTTTAAAAATCAAAACTCGAAATTAAAGACTTGATTTTTCTTCTAAATTTAAATTATAATCCAAAATCATAATTTTAACATGTAAACATCAATTTAAGACCTTTATACATAAACTCTTATCAAAATAAATCATCATTCAAAAAAAACAAAGGAGATGAAAAAAATATAATCCCCCATATCTCATCAACAAAATTCCCAAAAAAATCCGAACTTTTTAATAAAGTCATTAGTTTAAACTAACAATCTAGTATTTTTTACGAGGAAATCTACCATAAACATGTGTCAAATTAATTAATCTCAAACCATTTATCACATGAATCACAAGAAACAGTCCCAAATCGCAGCAATTAAAAAGCAAAGGGTGCAATTAAAAGAAAAAAGAAATCTTACCCCCCAAAACGATGTCGTACTGCCCAAACTCCCCTCTTTCCCGTTAAGGCTTCTTACTTTCTTCCTCAATTCAATCTTTCCCTTTTCTTCCAAACCCTAGCTGTTAGCACCACCGCCCCCTTGAATTTCTCAGCCACGCCACACCTTCGATCCCCGTTTGTTGATCACCGACCTCTGAATCTTTTCTCCTCCTCAACCCGAAGCCATCTTCGATCTCTGTTCTTGAATCCCAGCCCGCAACTCGATGAAACAGGGGCTAAACCGAAACAAGCTATCCCGTCCGACTTGTCTCCTCCAACGTCGGACTACCTTGGCTTCAATACAAGTATTTCCTCCCTCCCTTTTTTTTAAAGAAATTCTTTATGTATGTGCGTTGATGATGGGAGAAGAGATTCTCTCGAGGGATTGTGAGAGTGTGGATTGTGAGAGAGAGGGGAATGTGAGAGAAAGGGGACAGGGCATTGTGTCTGGAAAATGAATGAGAAGATCCCAGGGTTTTTTTTAATTTTATGTGTTTTGTGTGTGGTGTGAGAGGGTAAAATTCGAAAATGAGGGTGGCGACTGGTTGTATTTCGTGTGGTGAGAGGAAGTGTGAGAATGAAAGAGATGGTGAGGTTGATGTTTTTGCATTGTCTCAAGGTTGGAGAAAAAATGAAGGCAGGTAGATGAGAGAGTGAAAGATGGTGTATTGGTGGTCCTGAGGTGAGAGAGAGTCGAGAATTTGAGGGAGAGATTTTTTCTTTCGGTAGGTGAGGTTTTTTGGTCAGTGTTATGAAGAACTTCAGCCAATTCAGAGGGTGTGTGAGAGATTCGAATCCCCCCCTTTTCTCTCTAGATTTTTCCTTCTTTCTACCAGCTACTATCCTATCCTCTCCCATTTTTTCTAACTGATTTCTTTGTCTTTTTTTGCAGGTTGGTTCACTGAATCAGCTGAGATAGGATCAGGGAGAAAATTCAGGTGCCCTTGATGAGCTGGCAAGGGAGATGCACAATCCCTTTTTCAGGTAGCTTTTTCTCTCTGTGATTGAAGGGTTTAAATTCACTATGATAAATCTGTGTGAAGTTGCTGATTAGACTGACACCCTTGATCATTAGTCAATTTGAATCTAGTCCCTGTTTTATCTCTTTAAGTTTGCATAAGTAACTGGCTGCTTCTGTTTCATGTGTGCAAAATGCGAATTAATAATCAAAGTACCCCATAAATGACTAGTCTTTGCTGCTGCCTTGTCTGCTTTCAATGTGCTTGCAATGCGTCGAGTTGTTGCTTTGCTTGGCCTGTTATTGTTGTCTTGCGTTTAATGGCATCACAGAACTTTGCTGAATTTGCTTTGATCCTTTGCTGGTACCAACCCTGTGCCTTGTGTCCAGTTGGCAATGCCTATGACTGATGTTTACTTTGCATCTGCAGGCTGTGAATTCACCACTTTTGAGACCATTTGGTGCTCATTCGAGTAAAAGTCTAAATCCCGTGAGCAAGAACTGGAAGTAAGGAACCAAGAGGCAAAGGAAATCTCCAAGGGGAATGGCTCTTTTCTGTTTCTTTTTTTTTTTTACTTTTGAATAGTTGTAAAAATGCAAAATGATGATATAATTTCTTTTTGGGTGTTTTCATGAGTGTGTAATCTATGTGAGATGCAAATGGGCAAATGAGAATACTTAATTCCTTTTATGTGATTTTTTTCAATTTCCAATTTTTAATTTTTTGAATGCAATCACACCTATATGTAATGCTAAAACCTAAAAGAATAGCACATGGATTAACAAAATTACCAATTGAAAACAAATATGAAATATGCAAATGCATCTCCTAAAAAGAAATATGCTAAGTGCGACCTAAATAAAGCATTTTTATTTTCCTTATGAATACGACTAATGCTAATTAAATAGGAGATTGCTAAATGAGCTATTCTATCAAAATGCTAACTATGAACTAATAAATGACCATAATGCCCCCTTATGCAAATTAAGAACAAGAAATCGATTTTAAAAAAAGATTAAAATGCAACTACTAAATGCAGCTAAGCCTTGAAATATGCAAAAACGCCAAAGGTGCTCATGCTAAGATTTTTTTTGTGTTTTTTCAAATGCAATCTAGATGACTAAGAATGAATTAACTAATCTAAATTAACAGTGAACTTAAAATGACCAAAATGCCCCTGAACATGCAAAATGACCAAAATGCCCCTGAATGTAAAAATGACCAAAATGCCCCTGGATTTTGAAAATGCCCCAAAATTCCCTTAGATGACCCTAATGCCAATTAAGCAACAAATTGATTTAAATAAAGGACATAGGACAAAAATGGGTGTCTACAGAACGTTTTTAATGATTTTATAAATATTTATTTAGTGAGCTCTCTTTTATTCGTAACTGACTACATTTTTTTTTTTTTGAAAAACAAGAAAAATTAACAACTAGCTATTCCGAAAACCACAAGGAAAGGAGACTCCTCTTTCGTCAGTTGCTAGTAAATGCTTCAATCCATCTGGAGGTTCAGGCAGTAGCTCAAAATTATCATCCAACTCACATGCCGCATTTGCCAGCCAATCAGCACAAAAGTTGCCCTCTATGTAAGTATGTTGTAGTAAGCAGCTCCAATTTCTACTCAAAAAAAGTCTTATGTCGACAATGATACCAGCAAGTGGATGGAAGTCCACATTCCCCTGTTCAATCAAATCAATAGCAACAAGAGCATCAGACTCACAAAGAAGCTGCCTGTAGCCATAGTCCCAAGCGGTTTGTAAGCCTTTACGAATGGCACATAATTATGCTTCAACATTAGAGCATATTCCCAAGTGTAGTTTGAACCCCATTAGCCAAGAACCCGTCATAGATCGAAATAGTCCCTAAGCTCCAGCAACTCCCGGATTACCCTTAGCCGCACCATCCACATTGAGCTTCACAACCCCATCATCAGGTGGTAACCATCTCACATAGAACTCTCCAGATGCCAAAGGTTTTCGGTTTACAAGGTTCTGCATAACCTCACCAGCCGAATGTAAAATAATGGCCACAAGAGCTCTTTCTTCCAAAGGTATCTCACCAGCCTGTATTGATTATCTCCCTTGCCCAATCATGCTTGATCCAAGCATTCTCAAACCGAAAGCAGTGAGAACCAAGAGTAATCTCATATGGTTTATCCCGTACATGAAGACAAATTGGTAAATGATCAGAGGCTGATATAATTAAATGTTCTTCAAAGGAAAACTCGAACCTGGACAACCAATCTGAATTGACAAAGCAACGATCTAGTCTTTCAAAAATTCGTTCTCCATCATGTCTCCTACTCCATGTCATTTGTGGCCCTGTGACTGGAAGCTCCAGAAAATTACAAGCTTCAATTGCATCTCGGAATTGCATCATTTGGACCTGAGGCCGAATCGGACCACCAAGCTTTTCAGTTGAGTCAACCAATTCATTGAAATCACCTCCACAAAGCCAAGGCAGTGGTGAATCCGATAATAAATCAACAAGTAACCGCCATGAATTGTGTCTTTGGCTGGTAATTGGATTGCCATAAAACCCAGTAAATCTCCATGGAGCTTCCCCAGTGAACTCGACAACAGCATCAATATGGGATAAAGAATAAGAAAGAATATAAATTGATATTTCACAGTTCCAATGTAGAGCCAGACCACCTGCTCGTCCAATACAGTTTACCGCATAACAATGATCATAATCCAGTCTAGATCTAATCCATTCCATCTCTCCCTGCTCTCTCTTTGTCTCTGATAAAAACACCAGTTTGGGGTTATTTTTCCTGACTAATTGTGTCAGGGCATGGACTAATCGAGGTGCCCCTAAACCTCGACAGTTCGATAGTAACAATTTCATTGAATGGTGTTGAAGGGGTGGATTACCCCCTTTCCCTTATCCAAGGGATAATCTGAAATCGGTACAGCCTCCTTGGATCTCTTTGCTCCAAAAACAAAGTCAGCATTCAAGTTGATTGGAACTCCTTGTCCCCTTTTGATTCCACTGGAACTTTCCCCTAAATTAGCATTCAGCAGGTGATTCTTTGTAATAGTCTGTCTTGCACATCTCTTCCATGAGGATTGTCTTCTGGTTTTAATGTTCCTGCGAGAAGACTCTGCAATTTGATGAGAGGCTTGGGTTGTATTGGAATTGACTTCATGTACTTCAGCCACATCAGATAAGAAGTTACTTCCAGCCAATTCTTTTGAGATTGAGGCAACGGGCTTTTGCAGTTCAACATCTGGTATCACATTTATAGGGACAGTTACCAAACCAGTTAATTGGTTTGCCATGTCATCCTCAATAGCCACGTCATCCTCAATAGCCACGTCATTGCACTCCACTGGTTTTGGAGATTTTGTAACTGTTATACCAGTAACTGTTTTCTGACAGCCGCCAATACCATCGGAATCTGCAACATACTCCATGCGAGAGTTAATTGCTGAATTATGAGAAACAGCCGCATAATCATGCCTCCTTGATTACCAACGAATTCATTTTGGTGATTAGAAAACGAATTCCAAGGACCATCAAAAACTGCAATGTTGTTTAGTGGGATTTCAGCCCTCAACCATATACCATACGCCCTCACTAACTTGCCCGTATTCTTCTTCATTGAATATGCAATCTCACATTCAGTTTCAAGATGTGATAATCGCCCACAGACAAAGCAAAAATCATGTAACCTTTCATACCGAAAGCTTACTGTTGAAAGGCCAATAAAAGGAAGATTTACTCGAGTTCCACGTTGAAGTGGTCGAGTAACATTAAAATTGACTCTTACTCTTAGACATGTTCCCTAGGCTAGGACATCACCGCATAAATCAGCTTCCTCCACAATCTCAATCTTCTTTCCTAGGGCTTTGCTGATGCTTTCATTGAAACAAGCAAGAGGCAAACCATGAATTTGCACCCAAAACGGACACCAGTCAAGATTAAGAGATTCCATTGGGGAGTATCCATCAAATTCTTTCAGCACTATCAAATCTCTGTTAAAATTCCACGGTTGTTGCATCAAGATCCGATCCTTCTCTAACTCTTTTTCAAATTGGAATAAGTAAATCTTATCTCCCAATTCACGAACCTGCAGTCCTCCCATAAGTCTCCAGATCCTAAACAATGCAGTTCGCAAGATCTCCACTTTGATGAGTTTGCGAGTGAGGATTTTCCCAATCAAACATCTAGAACCCGCTCCCAAATTGCCTTGAACCGCTGCTGTTGAAACATCAAAGATGTCATTTTCTTCATCACATAACGTGAAATTGGTCCATAATTTGTTAAGATCTTCTGCCATGGATGATAGGATATCAAGAATCGAAGGGAATTGAAAACACAAAAAGGAGAAAAGGGGATTGGAAACTTGTACAAAGACAATAGACAAAGCTCTCACAAAGGAGTACCAAAAACTCTCACAAGGGAGTACCGGAGAACAAATTTTGTAATTAATTAGTATCTGAAAAAGGTTAATAAAGTTAAACACGTCCCGTTTCTCTTAGTTTTTTCTTCTCAGCTTTTGTTTGCTCCTCCTCCTTGACTATTATTTGTCAAGGGGGAGGAGGGATCTAATCTTTTTCATCTCCTTTTCTTTTCTTTGTTTTTTTTTTAAATAAAGTCCCACAAATCTTTAGATTTGTTTGGGTTAATAGTCCCAAGATTTTTGGGTTTTTTAGTTCGTTGAGTCAGTTTTCGGAGTCAATCTAGTTTTTTTTTTTTTTTGCAATAGATTGAGAATTGTTAGACTTACGAATATGATGGTTTTGTTTTTGATTTGTGAGTCAGTCAAAGGAGGTTGTCGAATCAGTCACTTTTTTCTCGCTGATAAAAACCTTGAGTTAGACAAAAACGAATGTGAAAACGAAAGGGTGATGGGCATGGCAGAGATCTATCAAGAAGATTCAAGACCTAGAATGATTGATAAGACGACTCGAATTCCAAAACAAGATCCAAATCCACAAGTGAAGAAGGAAGACACTTCTCAATTTATTGTAATTTTGAGTTTTATTGATGTAATTTCATTTGAATGAATGAGAATTACATTCTTTAAAAAGGAAAAAAAAAGTTAAACACAACGAATAAAGCAATATGTTATTATACCCACAAAGAAAATTATAATTCAGTGCATATAGATTTGACTCTTGCGGGGCTAAGTGGGGTTCTGGTAATGGAAATGCCACAATGGTACGCATGTCCATTATAATAATAATAATAATGCAATTAGATAGATAAGATACGGAATTAATACTATATATATATAGTATGATTATATATGTATGGGGAAACGATATAGTATGATTATATATATTATGATCCTAAAAAAAAGATTATATATATATGGGAAAAAGACTTGAGAGTTTCAGCCAAAATAAAAAGAACTGAGAAAAATAGTTATGGGCCTATTGGTAGATTCTTTTTAATTAGAGTGCAATTTGGCTACTGAATATGGGAAATTGTAAGAAAAAGGAAAAAAAGATGGATGCATCTTTTATTTGGAATTGTATGGATAATGTTAAGAAAGTGTTCCATTTATTTTTACTTGTGTTTTCAAATTTCATTTTAACTTGGTTTTATGGGTCTAAAGCATTTCAATATGTTCAGTGTTCATCTTTTTCTTTTATTTATTATTTTTCCATTGTTCATATTTTCTAAAATTACTTTCAACTTTGTTTTCAATTTATATTTTTGAATAGTAGACATGGCTTCTTTTTATCTTTTATAGCTGGACATGTTTGATTGTCAACAGAGGTAACGGCGCATGTATTACATAGCTTTATTTTCATCTAATTTGGGCCCGAATTGGTTGGATTTGTAAACGTTTGGGATCGATTTTGATCACTTTAAAGGTTTGTGCTCAAATTGAGCGGCTTTGAAAAGTTTTAGACTTAAATTGGATATTTAGCCAAAAAAAAACTTAGAAAGTATAATTAATAATATGATTGCAATACTCCATGTCTCAGTTCATATACATTTATACATTCAGGAAACAAAAAAAACAAGGAGGAACAAGAGAGATGGAACAAGAAGACTCCACATGTAGTTTTGAATCTCGTCCGATTAAATTTGCAGGCTCTGCTGTAAGTTATAGCAATATTAATAATGAATATTGCTGCAACAGAAGTGAGATAATGGAAGAGGTGAAGAAGCAAATGAAATTGGCTGGACCTTTGATTGTGGTGAGTCTCTTGCAGTACGGCTTTCTGATGATATCAGTCATGTTTGTTGGCCACCTGGGTGAGCTCTCTCTCGCAAGTGCTTCCATGGCTACTTATTTTGCTGGGATGACTGGCTTCAGTGTCATGGTAATACATCAAAGCCTCTAATCAATTTCTTTTTCTCCTCTCAAAGTTTATGATATAATAATCTAGGCAAATTAATAAAGAACACAAAGGATATAAAATCATTATTGGCGAGAGCTTTACCCTATAATAATGGACCGATCCAGCTCAAATAAGATTAGTCCTAGACCGTTAGCCGTATACAGATACAAATTCCTTGTAGACAGAGCAAAGGGTATATGCTGATTTATGTTTAGAGTCCCAATTGATAGAGAGAATGTTAATTTTGATATTTTTGAAGTTTCATTTTTGTAGTTTGGGATGGGAAGTGCTTTGGAAACCTTCTGTGGGCAAGCCTATGGAGCAAAGCAATATAACATGGTTGGGGTTCACATGCAGAGAGCTATGCTTGTTCTTGCACTTATAAGCCTCCCAATATCCTTGATTTGGGCTTTCACAGGCCAAATTTTCATCATTTGCAAGCAAGACACAGAAATTTCAAAGCATGCTGGTGTTTATGCTCGGTGGATGATTCCTAGCATTCTTCCTTATGGCCTCCTCCAATGCCTGCGGAGATTCTTACAAGCTCAAAATCGTGTACTTCCATTAATGATAAGTACAGTAATTGCAAGTTTAGTTCATGTCTTGGTCTGTTGGACACTAATTCTTAAACTCGGTTTTGGCAATAAAGGCGCCGCCTTGTCAATTGCCATATCTTATTGGATCAATGTGTTCATTCTGGCTATGTATATCAAGTTTTCTCCCACATGCACTCAAACTTGGACAGGATTCTCCATTGATGGCAGGAAAAAGCTCCTCGGCTTTCTCAAGTTAGGCATACCTTCAGCTCTTATGATCTGGTAAGTTCAATAAACATTTTGTCATATGCATCATCAGGAGGATTATTATTGATTAATGAGGCACTATATCTAAGTTTTTTTTTTTTTTCCTTTCTTTTATGTGTTTTTTGGGGTCATGTTCAACAGCTTGGAATCTTGGGCATATGAGGGTTTAGTTCTAATGTCTGGTCTTCTTCCAAATCCAATGCTTGAAACATCAATGATGTCTATCAGGTTAGGTCTCTGATGCTTTTCATTTTTGCCATTGAGACAAAATCAATCACAAAATAAATTGGGAATATCAGAACAAAGCTCTGTGACTTAAGCCAAATTTTCCATCTTAAAACACCATTCATTTTGTATTTTTTTCAAGATTTCCTTCCAAATGAGAATGTTTTATGAATTGAAATAGCCCATTTCTTTTAATTTGTTGTGCAACAGTTTAACAAAATTATCTTCAGATTCAGAACTTAATTAGAAATGTTCACCAATATTGCAGTGTTGATTGATTTGATCATCTCTAATCTGCAGCCTCACCATAACTGCAATGGTTTTTAGAATCCTCTATGGGTTTGGCAGTGCAATAAGGTAGGAATCTCAACTAATATCACCTATTGTAAACCTTGACAAAATTGTGCAATTAATATCCATCCCTCTCTGCTCTCAGCACAAGAGTTTCAAACGAACTAGGCGCGGGCAAACCTCAATCCGCACGTCTTGCAGTAAACGTTGGGATGTTCTTGGCTGTAATACAATGTCATTTGCTAAGCTTAATAGGAGTTGCATTCAGGGGAAACTGGGGTTATTTGTTCACCAATGAAAAACAACTTATCAGGTACTTGGCATCCATAATGCCGATACTAGCAGTATGCAACTTCATCGATGGAATCCAGGGTGCCCTCTCAGGTTTAAGCTACCTCTTTACTTCCTAAACAAGTTACTTCCATTGATTTCAACTGAAAATTAGCTCATTCCAACAAATTGTATATAATTTATATAGGTACTGTAAGAGGGTGTGGATGGCAAAATCTTGGAGCTTATATGAATTTAGGGTCTTTCTATCTTGTGGGGCTTCCTTCTGCTATCCTCTTCACTTTTGTCTTCAAGATTGGAGGAAAAGTAAGCAAAAAAAATAATGTAAAATTAAAATTCAAAGGGCTTAATTGGGTCTTCTTGTGCTTCTAATTAAGTCACCATTTTTGTTTCCAGGGACTTTGGATTGGAATCATGTGTGGGAGTAGTTTGCAAGCATTTCTGCTTACATTGATTACCATGCGCACCAACTGGGAGCTTCAAGTATATATATGCAAAATTCCCATTCTGCAAAATCTGTATTATTAGTAGTAGTAGTCATTAATTGATGCATAAACAGTTCGATATTTCTTCCAATTGATTCAATATTTTGCTTTTTGCTTTTCTCAGGCGGCGAAGGCCAGGGAGAGAGTATATATGTCAGGACAAAATTTCCAAGAAGAAGAAAATCTTCTATTCAACAATAAAGATCAGAAGATTAAAGGGTTCTCAGCTAATTTGTCAAATCCAACAGAGATGGAAGAAATTACAAATTAAAAGCATTCAAGGCTTCAATTTGGGAAATGAAATGAAATGAAAATTTCATTCTCGGGCAACTTGGAACAATCAAGTATAATTTTCGATGTTAAAACATCAATATGTAAACAACAGAATAGAAAAAGCTAACAAAGTAAACTGCTTGTGAGGTCAAAACACTATAAATGAACAAAAAATAGGGGGTCAAAACTCTTCCCCCCTCTCTATTCTTCCTTATCTCTTCTCCTTTCTTTCCCCTTTTTGGAAGGGTGAAAGGAAAGGTGATAACCAGGAGGGCTGGTGGGGGTTGGGGGTAATAGACAGGTCAAGAGGGCTTCCTTCATTGGCACATGGTTACAATCTTCAAACTGCCAAATGAGTAGCCTTCCTGGTAATTTTTGAGTGATGAAACAAGCTACCGCAACTCAAAAGAGTGCTTTATGCCTTTCAGCACCATCATCATGTTCAACCTGATAAAAACGAAATACAATATCATCTCTAAGTACCCATATTCAGAAGCAGTGGTATAACATCACTAATGATAGTATAGATAAACAAATGAACAAGATATTTCAGTTTATAATATCATCTCTAAGTACCCATATTTAGAACCAGTGGTATAATATCACTAATGATATACAGATAAACAAATGAAGATATTTCAGTAACAGGAAAGTTCATGAAAGGTTACACTTTTCCTATATAAGCGACAGAGGTATCATGCAATGAGATGCTAAAAAGGTAAAATATATCTCAAAGAAATAAGACCTATGTAATCCAATGGGGGCATAGCTCAAGGACCATTCCAAGTTGTGAAATCCAATTGAATTAATAACTATAACCAAGAAAATTTACTAGGCATGAACCAAGCAAATTACATTCCATTGAAATAGGCTGATACCAAAAGCACCAGAGCCAACATGATTCTTTCCAGAGGTGAGAAGAAAAGACCAAATATGGAACAACTAAGTTTTGGTGGATGCTGATCATGATGTGGGCAGTTTCTTTGACAAAATTAAGCTGCTCAAAAAATTTTCACAGAATGCTAAAAAGATTATATGACAAACTATATGAAGATGTATGAGATACCTACATGAAAAAGTAAAAGAAACCCCGCATTACCGCAGAAAACACAGTTTGGTATTGGTCAGGATTATTACCTCAACATGTACCCTTGCTTTCTTTTTCAACTTTGTACCAGGTTCATCTTTATCAGGCTTTCCACGGGTAGACTTAGATCTTCTTCTCACTCTCCTTTCTTCAGCTTCATTTACTTCATCATCCTCGTCATCCACCTCATCTGCGTACAACTTCAACTTATTCAACTAAATATATGACATTTCAATTATTCATAGACATGGCAGGCAGTAGGAGTGACCGGAGATCATCTTTTCTCGGACTAATGATACCAGCTGAAGTATAGTTAGTTATGCAAAAGAAATGAGAGCTCATCTTTCTCAGAGTGACAAGAAACTTCACACAAATTTGAAGGACACTACATGACACCCAAAAAAAAGAGCAGCATAAATGCATTTTTAACTCCATACAGCATGTGGCATGCATTATTAGATGACACAAAAATACCAACATAGACAAAAAGCCATACCATTTCCAATGTGATAATCCTTCATACCCAGATCTTCTATATCATCTTCCTCTTCAATCTCAAAGTCACCCTCAACATACTCAACTTCAGCCTCCTGCTTATTCCAAAAAGTAAGTAAAGGAAAAGGAAAATGCAAAAGAGCTCATATGATATATAAACATATCTTGCATAGAACAAACCTCTTCATTTTCTTCCTCAGCCTGCAGTTCATCTGCGTCAAGAGTATCAATGAATTTATTGAAAGGAAGGTTGTATATTCCATCATATATTCCATTGTTGAGCCGTGCAAGCAACTCTTTTTCAATCGCCTGGAAAGGTATTAGTTAAAACCAATTTAAAGATATTATAATTCAGGACAAGCAATTAAGCAAATAACAACCTTATCAAGGACTGCAGCTTTTTCAGCCTTTTCCTCCCTTCTAGCCTCTCTCTTCTTCTCCTTTCTGGGTGTAGTCATTATCTTCTCCCTATAGACAAACAAAAAAAAGGAGAAATCATCATCATAAAAAGCTGAAAATGATAAAGGAGAAATATATGACCTGGCATTAATTAATAACTTTCAATTAAAAATTATTAATTGAAAAGGAACAAAACTTGAACAATTACATCCCCATTGAATTCCACCAAAATGCTCACCAGTAAGCCCAATGGTGAGGATATCAAACATATAAACAAGACATAAGGAATGAGAATGAAGTTCTCGAAAGAAACTTTAAGTGCCATTGGTAAAGTTCCCAGATATAAAGTTCTTTTCTGTGATTTTCGTTCACTAAATTACCTCAAGAACCTTTTTATGATAGTATATATATTTAAAAAAAAAAAAAAAAAAAAAAAAAAAAAAAACATGCAAAGAGAGAGCAGAAGGGAACCTTGTTTTCAAGGCAAGTTTCCTCATACGGATACGCATCTGTGTCATTTTTGTAAGACGCTGCTTTATTTTGTGCACAAGGAGCTTTGGCCAATACATCTTCATGACAAGAAAAGGGAAAAACACAGGCATACAAAGATTAACCAATCGAAGATCTTCAACCAAGAAAATGAATTAAGATAAGCAATACTTAAACATGAGTAATGGCATACCAGATGCTTGTCAATAACTTCGAGTGCCTTCTCATAATTTCTGGGTAATTTTACTCTTTCCCACAAATCATTGGGCTTATGAGCTCTTTCTATGGTCTTCATATATAAATAAAAGACCCCTGAGACCATGATAAATTCCAATAAGTCACAAATTCTCAATCATCAAACAACAATCAATCCAATATATAAACATTGAAGCACTCACAAAAATTCCATTTGTCCACATCTTACAGCAATAAAGTATTAACCCAAAATGCATCATTCTATTTTCATAACTGATTTAAACATCATATATTTAATTGAATGTAACATATATACCAGAAAAGAAATGAATTAACATAGCGACTAGAAATTCTATAGCCTAATCTGCTTCTGTTTTCTGTAATTTTCTCAACAAGCAAAGCGGCAGATGACATTAAATAAGGAAGCAAGAGTCAATTGACTTACCATCATGGTCACGAATGGTGGCGTAACGGCTATTGGCGAGAGGGCAGGAACTACGATTGCAGATCCCAGTGACGTTATAAGGGTTTCTGCAGAAAATTCCAGTAGTGATTCTGCAAATTCCAAAAAAAAAAAAAACAATTAAATCATTTGGTACCCAGATGCTAATCTCAGCTCAATAAAAGGAAAATGATTGCTTTGAAAGAATTTTTTACTTGGACATGAAACTGCAGTGCTTGTGCCTGATGACTTGCCATATCACCTCGTCGTGCTGCATTTCTCTTCTTTAATTTGATCTTCTCCGGTCAATAAGGACGATAATGGAAAACCCTCAATATTCAATTTCGAAAGATTTCTCCTTTTAGAGCAAGAAATTTGGGGAAAAGAGTATAAGGAAGTAGAGAACGGGAAAGAAAAGGTTAGGGGTTTGGGGGTTTAGGGTTTTAAGTTAGTTGCTGTCGATGAATTGGAATTTATCTAAAGTGACATAGCTGCTTCCGTATTAAATGTGACGGGCAAATAAAATATTCAAATTAACGCTAAAGTCACTACATTTATCTCAACTTTGCAATTTAGTTCTAATTTACATTTATCTCACAAATTCAAGGCCCCCCTACCCCCCTTCTTTCAAGCCAAAAGAAGTCAAGACCCATTCATTTCAACCCAAAGGTCTGTCCAAGATTTTAAAATTAACACAAAAAGAAATCTATAATTTACTCAACAAATGCCATGAGAGGGTGGATGCATTTGAGATTACTCAACAAATTATTCCAAAAAAGGAGTTTATGAGCCAAACTATTCTTGTTCTTGTTATAATAGTTTGAGGACCAAATGATTATAAATTAATCTTTGAACGAGAAGCAAGCTAACCTTGTTGGTTGGAGTTGGTCTAGCTTCAATTTCATCAAAAATTGCAAGATGGGTAAAATGATAACAAAAGGAATATTTGTCATGATGAATCAACATGAAATTGAATTGAAAATTAACTAGTTATATAAAGGATCATTACAAAATTTGCCCATAAAAAAAAGGGATCATTACAATTTGACAGGACACAAAAGCTGGAAGGAAGAGTCATTATACTTATTATTCAAGTTTAAGCCTAACTTTCTTCTCCCAATTTGTGGTAAGGCAAAGCTAAGGGTGTATAGCTATCTATTTTATTAACAAGAAATCATTACAATTTCCAATGTCATTGAAGGTTAGTAAGAAAATTGGATATGGCATTCCAGCAAAACTCTCTGAATAAGGTGTAAAAGTGAGCCTGAAAGATGTATTAGATTTGACCATCCAGTTCTGTTGCAAAAAGAATCTCTCTTTCAACCAATTCAAAGATCTCCTTCAGTCGATGGATGAATTTCTCGGTTATGTTTCGAGTTATTCTCAGCTGGAATTTGGTGCTTTTAAGCCAGGTGATCCTAATGTAAGCATCACACGTACAAGCGTTATGAGCTAGGCCAGACTTCTCGATCTGGTACATAAAATGGACCTGCAAATAGGAAGAGTGAAGACACCTGTAAATCATACGAAGATATTAGCGACGAAAAGAATCATGGGAAGTTTGTAATCGCTTTACGTACACGAAAGTGGTCACCAAATGGAACGTCATGGAGTACCATGACCTCGTTCACTATCCAACCTTCACCGTTTGCAATAGGAAATTTTTGTTGTGTGCAGGTGACTTCCCCACCGAAGATGGAAACATGCCGATTGAACTTGTAAGAGACATGTCTTTCACAAACACCAGGCTTTACAGGTTCCCACATGGTGGTTGCATAATTAAGACAACCAGATTTTTCCATAATTTTATGTTCCAATTTCCCTCCATCAAAAATTTCCATTAGCGATGTCATCTGCACCAATGCCAACACCGATATACTTGAGAAAGTTAATCAATGAAATGGTAAAAATTCTTTTTAATGAGCATAACAGAATCAGATAGTGGAAGCATGATGTGTAAAGACTGCTAAACACAATAGATGATGCTCTACAAAGCTAGAAATCCAAAGCAAGACAGCATTCCTTAGTTCTGCAAGCGAAGCTTTTGATAGTCTTTGATAATGTTACCAACATTAGGAGTCTTAAGGAGGACTTTTGCATGACTATGAATTATGACGGTCTCTGTTGCTCGATATGAAGCATATATTTGCCTCTTGTGCATACTTCCAAAGTAAATATGCAATAGGAGTTCCGATATGCCTAAAAATTAAATAAGAGGTAAATGAGGTCAGGGTCAAGAACTCCAGAACTTACACTGATAGGAACTTCAGCAGTATAAATCTTTGACATCTTCGCATTTTCAACATCCACTATGGATCCAAACCCTTCAAGGGCAATAGGAAAGTCTTCTTCATCCTGCTGCTCATCTTCAATCTGTGCTTTTTGATCAGGTGTGAAAGTTTTTGTTCTCCACAGAGCCATTATTGTCCTGTTGTACAACATGATAGGCAAAGTGGGAAAATCATCTTCAACATTATGTCCAAGACTGCTAAAGTGGGATATTTATTAGTACAACAACAATACCTGCTGGCCACATTGAATGACACAAAAGACTGAAAATGAAATCTTAGTCTTCCTTCTTCATCTTGAGACTTTGCACCATGCCTTGCATCCAGGCCTCGGTCCTTACGCAGAACTATGACTAAAGAAGGGCTACCCACGGATGCCAATGATGGTGGAAGCACTTGAATGTATTCAATATCTTCCCAAAGGAAGAAAAACTTCGTTTTGTGTCCAAACAGATTGGCATAAAACCCCACTATTCTGGCAGATAAAAAGAGGCGGCCCTGCATTCACAAGTCTTCCATGTTTCAAGCTATATATTGCTTAAAAGTTGAAAAGGGATACGACGAAATGAGAGTCTCAATTCTTGACAAAATCACAGACTACGAGTTTGTCATGCAAGTGCTATGATACTGGTAGCATTCACATAAGGTAATCCATTATTTGCGAGTTTATAGCAAACTTTACATAGGAATAGAACATATACCTCGGATTTTTGCACATTACTAATTAGTGAAATGAAAAAATAGCTGAACCCAGCCGAAAAAAAATCACCACTGCAATTTTATAGTTCTATTTTAGTCCTACACATGACAGAATACAATTTAACAGGCTCATTTGATGTCAACTGAAAAATGTCACTTTCAAAAAGTAAAATAGAAACTAGGAAGGAAACTGTAAATTGCACCTGCACAGGCAGTTTTCTTTTGAGCTGGCATGTGAAGTCACTGATAAGAAATTCATCAGGTGGCAACCCAAATAGTTTCTGAAATGTTGAATTACTGTGAGGTGACCGTAGATTCAACTGCAAAATACCATGTTTGTGGGTTAGACAAGAGTTTTAGGATGAAAACTGTTGTGTATTTTTCTTTTTCCTGCATAGATCAACCAGTAATGGCGGCTGAAGTATAAACTAGGTGCCATCAAGACAACAAAATAGATATCTTTATGAAATATGAATGAATAAACTATTGCAAAATTATTGAAACTATGTCTACTTTCAGCAAAATATTAATAGTTTTGGCACAGCTTTTTACCTTCTTGCCTACTTCCTTTTCCATCTTTGTTAAATATTCCTTGATAGCTTCTACTCCTTTATTATTATCCAAGAATATTCTTAAGTGTAACTTTGACTGTGAAGATTGAGCAAGCTTTCCATCAAGGGGAACCCACAAGTCTGCTAGTCCGGTAGATGTATGTTTCAGAAAATTGATCTCAGCATGGCCAAGTGAGGCAGCCTGGTCAAAAGGACCATCAAAATCAAAAACTTCAACATCCAAGACTGATGGAGGTTCTTCCATGGCATCAAACTCAAGTATCTCTGGATGGCATCATCAAAACAGGTTTGCACATATTCTTTAGAAGAAATTAAAAGGCAAAACAAGATTTACGGGAGAATTTAAGTAAAGAAATTACCATTCCATTGAGGATCACGAGTTTGTAGCTTGACAGAGCTTGTTCTTGTTTTACCATTGCAGGTAAAAACCACATAAGGGTCTGAAAAATCTGTAGAATCCAAGGATGCCAAATTAACACCCTCAACCAAAGCTACTGTAAGAACCCATCCGTCACCCTGGGCTTTGACTCCATGATCGCTTCCTGTTAAAGTAGATTGCCATGTAAATAAATCCTGGGACAGAACTGCATAGTAGTTTCTCATGATCATAGTGTCTTAAGTTCTAAGTTTACTTGTAAAGTAGTTTATATAGTAAGGTAACATATTCACCTCTTTGCAACCTAGCTTGTATGAAGTGAGAAACCATGTTGTAAACACGCTGCAAAAGTATAATTAAAACTGCACTTGTGATAAGCTCTCCAAAACTATCAGGCAGATCAAGTCCATTGATTTCCAAGCCTTGGACTTTGGAAGAATCACAAAGGAAAATATGCACCATGTAATACAAAACCATAAATATGGTGAAAACCACAGTGAAGTTCCAAAAGTATTCAGTCGCCAATTCCCAATCTGATTGGTACTCTTCCTGCAATGCTGACAGCACCTGATCCTTGTCTGATAATTCCATGTGATCAACAATCTTCAGTTTCTGAGCTAGCAAGTTAGAAAAAAACTGATCAAAACTCTCCTTTAGTCCCTGCTTAACTCCACCTTCAATCAAGCTTCTCATCATTGTGTTCTGATGGAAATTAATTCTCCATGATAAAATCAAATGAGATGATTCTTCTCCTCCTGGAAGCTCTGGTCCGGGCATTATCTTATAAAGCAACTCGAGCTTGAATGTATTTCCATATGGAACTTCAGGAGTACTTACAGTTATCAGGATAGCAAACTCTTGTCCATTTGCTTTGATATAGGTCTGCTCTTCGGTAGCCTTAACAGCCTTTACTAACTTTGTTGCAGCTTTTGTGTAGGTAACAATTCGGGTTAAGCATGAAAAATCCACTGATTTCCATGTCCAATGACCCTCCTGGACTTCTGTTGTTCCCTCCAGTTCTGCCAGGTCTTTCCTGAACTGAGAATCAGGAGCAAAAAGAAGCTTATTTAAATCATACACGGATATTGCATACATCTGATCAAGAAGGATGCCTCCCTCAAGGTTTTCAGGCATTTCGTTTTGGTTATGTCTTGACATCAACTCCATGGCTTCTTCGAAGCTGCAACTAGAGGAGTGTCCTTCCAAGGAATCCTCATGATCAGATACTGTAGTGGATAACTCCGATGATGAATCATCAGTTTTTAAGGTTTCACCATTCTTATAGAAAAGCTTCTCAAGACGACCTGCAATAGCCTTCAGTAAGTGTTTCCCTTCTGTGATTTTTACGCATGGAGCTTTGGACCTAAACATGTCATTAGATAACTTGCATGTGCTTTCTAATTCTTTGTTGTCCTCATGTTGAATGTGTGGTTGTGCATAAAGAAGATGGTTGGCTGAAATATCATGCCCTTTTCCATGCAAAGAAATGGTGAGGAGAATTTTTCCTGCAATCATCGAGAAAATTATACTGTAAAATGGTAAAATCCTGAATCCTTGTTGCCTAAATGTAGATTGTGAAGCATACAGAAATCTAGGTTGAAAGCATGATTCAATTGATAGATTAAGCAGAGCAAAGAGGGATATACTGCACTAGTGAAGAGTAAGATTTGTTGGCAATGCAAATTGGAAATCCACCACAATGTTCATTTAGGAGACCAAACCAAAAACATAAAAGTTAAAGAGAACACCTTGACTTGAAAGTTTAACTCATATAATTCAACAACCGTGCAATCGATTACCTTCAGCTCGCAGCTAACAAATTACTCAGGCTGCAATCCCATTGTAGCCATAAATGCAGCAACACAAATATATTAGTCTCATCTGCAGAGCAATGTGGTTGTGTGTGACTATCTATGAACTTATGTAAGGAAGTCCAAGCTCCTTTCCAAGTCTAAACAAACAATTTTTGGGTTCTAATTGTATGTTGCCATATACATTGGACAGATGAAACCATAACATATAAACAAGAGATTATCATAGCTTATATTCCACTACAGATTGCGGTTCACTTCTGTAATTGTCAAATGAACAGCATTTTCTAAAATATACTAATAAACAGAACTAGCCTTTCAAGATTTAAAATTTAAAATCCCAATTTGAGGACAAGTTTTAGCCTTTTAAAATTCAATAAATCTTTTTACTACTGATATTTATGAAAAAAAAAATTCCTGTCAATCAAATACAGCAATAGGCCTACTAATACATCCCCAAAAGGCTACAATCAATTGCACCAACAAAAGCATATTAATTTCCATTTAATCAAAGAAACAACCACCAAGCACATTCATTCAAGCAAAACCTAAAATCAATATGAAAACACTAGCACAAAGATAAGATAAACATAACAACTTAAGAAAGAGGGAAAACCCAGAAAAGGTAAAAACTGGAAAAGAGCACTACTAACCACAATCTTTATCTTTAAACCTTCCATGCTTGGGCTTTTCAAGGGAAAACCAAGTAGGAGGCAAGGTTTGATTATCTTCATTAGCAATCAACCAAACAGGAATCTTAACTCGACCCACCAAATCTTTAGAAGCATTGAAGAACCCAGAATCATCATGATGGTGAAAAACAGAGACAACAACTTGTTGACCAACATCATGAACTCTGAAAACAAACTCCTCGTTCCAAACGGGGTTCAAAGCATTCCTCAAAGTCCTTGTCTTCGACTTGAACTTCCCAACCTTGAGTTTCACGTAAGTGTCCTCAACAGCCAAGTCTTTGGCCTGCAAAACATAAACATACAGCCTCATAACAAGAAAAGCTTCAAAACTCTCAAACTCTTTTTTAATACTTTAATTTGCCAAAGAAATAAAAACTGAAACTGGGTTTTTCGAAGCTAGGCGAATAGGCGGGTAGTCAAGAGGAGAAAGAGAGAAAAAGTGAAGGTGAAGGCATTGAGTGAAACGTGGATACGTGAGAAAAAGGACACGAAAGAATAGTTATGCAATGGAATTGGAATCATGGAATAACATGAAGAAGAACTAATAAAATAGTAGTCAATATTGTAGACTTGTAGTAGCCGAAAACTGTAGAGACAAAAGCCAAAGTGGTGGGTCGGTACGGTTGGTTTGGTTTTGCAATTGGGTAAAGGCTAATTAAGGATGCTTGTTGGGTTCTATTGCTTTGCCTCTTCAAAAGTATTTTATTTATATTAACTTTGAAGGATGCCTGAAGTCGGCTTTTTTTCACTCAACAAAAGCGAGAAGGTTTGGGAGGGAATGGGGAAAGGATAGGGACGGGCGTTTCTTGGGGATATGGGCTTCGATAGGTTGGATTTATCTTTATTGATTGCTTACATGGATTTAGTCCTAAATTTTCTATCCCATTACATTACGTGACATGGCTGACATAGATAATCCAGAAATAGAATCTGCCTTTTTGTCGTGTTTTGTTCTCTTAAAGTAATTCCATACATCAACTCACATTAATAGATACGTTATTTTCTTGTGCAAGTATGCATAGGATAGAGTTTGGGCTAAAAATATGCATAGTGTAGAGAGAAAATTATCAAAATCTTTTGGTGAAGTCTCCGGTACACGGTACACCTGTTGTGATATATCTGTGTACACTTGTGGTACACCCGATAATTCTGGTCATTGGATACATTCCTTTTATCCTGACTATTGGATATTAAAATTTTTAGAGCTCGTTTGGTATCGTTTCCGTTTTTTGTTTTTTGTTGTCAATTTTCTGTTTTTGGAAACAAAACAGTGAAAACATGTTTGGCAGACTTTTTCTGTTTTCAAAAATTTTGGAAACAGAAGCAGTGTTTTGGAAAAAAGTGGAAGCAAGAATTTTGTGTTTTCATGTTTTTCCAAAACACTTCCAAAACACAGAAGCACAATGATGAATAGTAACTCACATACTTTTTAACCATTTTTTTTTACTTTTTATTTAAAAACATACAACCAAATTTGTATATCCAAACATGTTTTTGTTTTCAAGAATTGACAGCACAACAAAAACAAAACGAAAACGAAACAAAAACAAAAAACAGAAAAACGAAAACGATGCCAAACGACCCCTTAACGTGTTAAGTTGGTTTTAAAAACTTGTATAACCGTTTAATAGTTTCCATCATTTTCATTAACGAAGAAATAATGTGGTGATCCTATCATATGGCACATCATTCATATTCCAGCTTCCATTTCACCTTTTGCATTTTCCTCGTATTTTTATTTATCAGTTTTCAATCTTTTCTCTTATTCATGTCGTTTCTTTTTTTCCCCTTCAAAATTCAGAAAGAAAATACGAGAAATTGACAAGTATGATGTGCAAAGTGAAATGTGAGTGATGTAGCCATTTATGTGACGTGTTGACAATGTTATTTATTTGCTAGTTTATTTGATGAAATATGCTAAAATTTGGTATGCTTTTGAAACTTGACTGACTTAGTTGGGACGTATTATAATTAAGTAATCTAAGTGGTAAATATATCAAAATTTAGTGACCAATAGTGCAATTTACTCAAAAAATCAAATACATCTCCGAGCTTATTTCAATTTATATATTAACTAATATCTTATATATTCTATTCTCAAAAAATAAAAATCTTATATATTCAAAATGGTTTGGGCCGAAAATATTATACAAAATAATTGGTCTAACTCTAAGATCCTATATTGAAATTGTTTGGACAAATGGCTACAGGTTTGAAACAAATTACTTACGGGCCAAAGCCCAAGAGGAAGCCCATAGACAGCAAGGCCGAAGCCAAGAATGATGATTTGAAATTTGAACGGCAGGTCCTCCGGTTCAGTTGGCTCAAGTTTGGTGTTTTGTGAAAATCAGTAGATACCAAAGAGAGAGAAAGGAAGCATGTTACAGTTCCCAGCGTTCATGACGCAATTCCCGTCGACGACGAGGACGATTCCGACGTCGGCTTTGCTCCCAACCCAATGGCCCCAACCTCACAACGAGGAGCTCCTCCTCGCCATGGAAGAATCTAATCACGAAGAAAAGGTACTTTCTTATGTTCCCCATTCTCCCCTTTTTTATTTTGGAGATTTTTGAAGGAATTAAATGTGAATTAGTTGCTTTATGTGAAAAGGGTAGGTGAATATGTTAACTGTTTAACAGAATCAAAGATTGTTAATTAAATTAGTTTATATTCTACTGAATCCCAGCCTTTGATACTGTGTTTATAGGAGATTTATTATGCTAAAGAATGAAATCTTCAGAAGGATTGGGTTTTCTGGTTGAATATAAATTCTTGTCGCTGTTGCCATTTTGTGGTTGTGAATACTTAATTGGGTATTTGGGTCTCAATTTTTCATAAAGAATGTTAAGACTTAATAGGCTCTTTTGGAACAAGAATTCAGCATTTTTCTTTGGAGCTATTGATGAGATCAAATGTGTAAGTTTTGAAGGAAAGATTGTTTCTTACTAAACAGGCATCAAGGATAATGAGTTCAAGTTGCTCAATAGGAGCAAAAATAACTTCAATGCACCCCCAGCATTAATAGATTTCCAGAGCCAAATATAACCTCTGTGAAAAGGCTTCTATGCTGCAGGCCTTGAAACTTCACATTGCATACTTGAACATTGAAATTTGGTGGATCATCTGATCTAGGATTCGGTTTATTAATACCGTTAAAATAACCTGGGTTTTATATGCTGCTCTGTTCTTGTTTGTCTCCTCCCCTAATACTTGCTAGACTACTATGTTGAGAGCCTTGTCATGAATGAGATGTGAGGTTGGGGTAGTGAGTAAAAGTTGGACTTTGGATGCCAGAAATTTAAGTTTTGATTGATTAGGTGGTGTGGTGAACACATGCTTTTCAATTTCCCTTCATGAATACCTTTCTGTCTCTAATATCATTATGTTCATTTGTTCCTGCAAATTCTAATTTCGGGTTATATGTAGTTTATGACATATCAGTAACTTACTTTTTAATGCTATATGGATCAACATGAGTGTGACCATGCGAGAAGATGTAATTCAATCAAATTGTTATAGCTGAGAAGCTTTTAGAAGCTGTTGCATATGATTGCTGGTGACT
Source organism: Corchorus olitorius (assembly GCA_001974825.2). NCBI lineage: Eukaryota > Viridiplantae > Streptophyta > Magnoliopsida > Malvales > Malvaceae > Corchorus > Corchorus olitorius. The sequence goes on from AWUE01012370.1 coordinate 23,787, forward strand.
CTCTTTCACAATCTCATGTGTTGGCTATATTTGACATTTGTATTTCTTGCAGCTGAATGAAATTAGAGATACTAATAGGAACCTGATTGTGATTGGGAAGACAATCGCTGATAATGATAAGGAAGAAGATGATAATGATGCAGACGACGACGATGCTGACAACGCAGAGGAATCTGAGGGAGAGGAGTTTGAGCAAGAAACCGGTTGAAAATTATAGTCTACACAAATAGTCTGATTGCGTCTGTCTTCAAAAAGGTTTTAGTCTTATGCACATGCTCTGTAATTCCTAAGACAACTTAGACAAACATGTAATGTTATGTTTCCACAAAGCCTGCTTCACACATGTAATTTCTTGCAACGTGCTTCAATCAGATTGATTCCTTCTATATGTTCAATTTCAAAACTGTTGAATCCTTCAGCCCGAGGGGAATGAGGGTTAGGAAAAGATCTTGTTCCCATTTTCTGTCGTTTGGCTGAGCACTAAGCAGAGAAACAAAAGGCGAAGGGACAGTTAAGTGGTCATTTTCATGTCCGACCCATTTTCAAATTAGATTGATCAAACCTTGGAGGAAGTCTTAGTATGTGGCTTTAGCTACTTTGAATCTTTGAATAGTCAACAAGGAAATTCATTAGTAAACCATTGATGACCATTTCCAAAAGGACTTACTGGTTTTCTTTATTTGTTCTTTTTTACCTTAAACCCGGAAAAATTAAACCACAACTAAAATAGAAGGTGAATCCAAGTAAGCTTTACCAATTATTTGATACCAAATGGATACAAGGCGTAGACATATTTATGAATAATCCAGAACCAGAAGCATAGTTTCTTCCTTTTCCTTGGTAAGTGTTCAGTATATTCTATCACGGAGTTGAACCTTTCATTCATCAAAATCTGTGGGCTAATTGCTCAAATAAGGGCCTAACATTTTTCAACATGTTCAAATAAGGGCCCGATCTTTTAATTTGACCAAATAAAGGCCTAACATTATCGAAAATGCTCACATAAGGGCCCGGTTTTTTAATTTGGCCAAATAAAGGTCTAATGTTATCGAAAATGCTCAAATAAGGGCTTGGTGTCAGTTTGGATGACACGTGAGAATTTTCGATGCCAGGCCCTTATTTGAGCATTTTGGCAAACGTTAGGCTTTGGTCAAATTAAAAGATCAAGCCCTAACAAACGTTAGACCTTATTTGACCAAATTAAAAGATCAGGCCCTTATTTGAACACTTTGATAAACGTTAAACCCTTATTTAAACAATTAGCCAAATCTGTGACTTTGCTTAAACAACATTAAACTCGTCCCATTAACCCATTTAACCCAACAAGTGTGGATACAAGTCATTTAGTTGCTAATCCTTTTAATTATACTATCATAAATGGGTAACAAAGCATATTTGACATCTAACAAGCATATTTATGATATTTTCTTCTTCGTAATTTTCTCTTATATATATATCTATAATATCATGTTCAATCTCCTTTCTCCACTTAAAGTTCAAATCCATGTTAAGGAATTTAATAGTATACTTAGGCTTTAACTCTTCTTTGAAAAAGAACAATTTGGCAAGTCGGGCCATTTGACTTTAATGGTGTTATGGCTTTATTAAATTTAAAATTAAATTTAATACTTAGGCTTAGTTTGGGATTGAGGTTAAGTTTTGAAAAAGCTTGGTTTTGAAGAAGTGTTTTTGAAAAGTACTTTTTAAAATTGGGGTTAAAAAATGTACTTAATGTTTGGTATTGTTGTAAAAAAATGTGGTTGAGAGGTAAAATGTCTAAAAAGGGTACTAATTAAAATAGAAATAGAAAAAATATTCAAGAGAGTTTAGTCATTTAATGTCTAAAAGCACTTTTGAAACGCAAAAGCACCTAAAGATTAGCTTTTGAGGTTGGCTTGACTTTTGAGGTGAAAATTAGCTTTTGACACAAACCATGACTTATTCGACATTGTGTTTAAGGTGAAAAGTAGCTTTTTTATCTCCAAACTCAATCCCGAACCAAGTAGGTGAAAATTAGCTTTTGGCACAAATCATGACTTATTTGACATTATATTTAAGGTGAAAAGTAACTTTTTTATCTCCAAACTCAATCCCGGACCCAGCATTAGGCTTTAACTCTTCTTTTGGTTGAAGGTATAAGAAAATTCGAGTCCCCTCCAAAGAACCAAAGCATAATGCCAAGTATTGTTCTATGTAAGACCTGAACCACTTGACCCAATAAAGCCATAACACCATTAAAGTCAAATAGCCCAAATTGCCAAATTGTTCTACGTCTTTTTTAAATTCTAGCCATGGCCCTTTCTTGCCACTTTCCATCCTTAACCAATAAGTATAACCATGGTGGATTAAGTCATATATACGCAGAGTTTAAAACTGTCACACGTTTTTTCCAATAGACTTGATGTACTGTCTAAAAGGAACTTCCAGCCGTCATTTATCAAGCATTTCCCTAGTTGCTTCCCCTTTTAGTCTTTTAGAAGAAAGTTCAATCAAATGTTCAATGCAAGTGTGAAAATTGGCACTTCCTTAACCCAGCTCTGCACCATGAAGCATCTGATTCCGCCCTTCCTTTGACCTGTAAAATTAAGAAAAAAGGAATCATTAAATTTAAGGTTAGATACAAATAATTAAACATAGAAACTTTAAATATTTTTTTTGACCAACAAATCAAATTCTTACGCTTGTCGACCAAGTCACGCACGTGTCAAACAAATGGACTAACTGATTCCAATACGTGTCAACTGCTGCAAATATTTCTCAACAAACACAACACAATACGGCAATTGGCTAATTTGGAATTTTCAGATTTTCGAATCTCCTTTACAAAGTAAATGGAACCCTAATTACTACCTACTATGCTAACTAATCACTGGAAAATTTTGGGGAAAAATGGATGCCATTACCAAAATTTGGCTGAAAAGGGATATTTACAATCGCCTAACAGATTTTGAGAACCATCGATTAAAAAAGATATACTTCTCAAAATCTCATTCTGTACAATCCAGACTCAATTTTAAGAAATAAAAAAACAACTTTTAGAAAATTCTACTAATCAACTGTCTTCCATCTAAATTTATGCTTTATAGCTAATAGCTAACGGTATTTTCATCACCATCGGTATATATAAACTATATATATTTGTTCTAAAAGCGCCTTCGATTGAGGGCTCTTTCTTTAGTATCACTCATTCTTCGGACTGTTCTGATTTCAATGCCAGCAAGCACCATTAGAATAAGGGAGGAGAACTCTGGGATTATGTTGCAAGTGACAAGGATAATAAGCTTTAACTGGATATGCCATCCGTGGCGGTGGTAGCGGAGGGGATGAACTCCGGCGATAAAATTTGGCTTTCGTCGGAGAATTGGAATCAACTGATCTCGGTGGAGAATAGCTGACGCTGGACGTATTTGACGGCGGTGGAGAGATTTGCTTGAGCGACTTCGGTGGTGCAAGAATTGCTCGGATTTTCGACGGAGCTGGAGTCGCTTCCTCATAAATCTCAATCATATTCCTTAAATCCTCCTCAGATTTTATCGAAATCAAAGTATCCAATTCACCATTCGGTAATTGACACCTCAACGTTACGGAATATCCACAGAATTCCACGAGTTTCACCATAAGTTCTGAAATGCGACAACAAAAATTAATTTTAATTTTAATTAAAAAAAGTTAAAACCACTATTTAAAAAAAAAAAGCTCCCAAAAAGAAAGAAAATATAACGAAACGAACCAGTAAAAGAAATAGAACGATCGACGGAAAGAACTCTGGTGAGACCGCCGACATAACGGAGCTTGCCGTCGGTAGAACGGGGGACAATCTTGCCACCATAACTACAAAGAAACTTGATAGTTTCAGAAGGCTTATTCATCGATTGTATTTCTGTCACCATTTTCAGGTATTCAGGTAACCGGCGGCGGCGGCGGCGTTGTTTAAAATTGGATTCTGTTTTGATTCTGTTGGAAGGTTAAAGAAAGTTCGTTTGATTTGGAGGAAGAGAAAATATTGGGAAAGGGAAGAGAAAGGGAGGATTTGTTTTGAATCTGAAACCGAAAGGAAGGGAAGCAGAGGCGTATTTATAGTATGGCGGAGGGGGAATGACGTTGGCCCGTGGGTCCTACTCCGAGCCCTACACGGCAAATTGGGACTTCTTTTTCTTGGGGAGGGCTAAGCCCTTAACAGAAAGCTAAGGCTTTTTTTGGTTTGTTTGGTTTTAATTAAGATATTCGGATATTCTTCCTTTTTTATTATTTTTTCTTTATAGGAAAAGGTTAAAAATTATTAGTAAAATAAAAAAAAAATTGAAAGGGAAAGGGCCCACATCTAAGAGTGAAGGGCTAGAGGCCGTGGGCTTTGGAAAAGAAAAAATATTCTCCTTGAGTCCTCCTTTAACTCCTAAGAACTGGGGCCTCTTTGCTTGGTCCAAGGTCCATTCCATCCGGCCATCCCTTTTGTTTTTAAATACATTTCTTGTGATTAATTAAATAGGATAATTTAATGCTAATTTATTTGATGTTTGAGAAAGTGCAAGTATGGTTCATGATTTCTAGCAGTATTCAAGGAACAAACAATGTATATTTTACCCTAAATGAGATTAATAATGTACTACTAATTAGTTTTTATTTTGGTTCATGATTTATTATTGACCCTTGCCTTCTTGCTTCTTTTGATGATGATGATATTTAATTACTACTCCATTGTTTATTGAAATTCCTTCGAGACATTGCTCTCTTCCATTGCTTTCAAATGATTTTTTTTTTGGCAATAAACTTTCAAATGATTTAGTTTAACTAATATATATATATATATATATTTATATAGTATTTGAAAGATTTAGGGAATTTACCAAAGACCCCTTTTGAGAATCGATGGGGAGGCTTCATTTGAGTTTTTTTTGTCCTTTTCTGTCTTTTCTCACTTGCCAAATTACTTAAAAGACCCTAGGTTACTTTCTAGCCAGTTCTTGCCCTTAAGTCCTTTTTTGTAATTATCCTTTCCTTTCACATAAATGTTACAGGGAATTTACCAAAGGCCCCTTTTGAGGATCGATGAGGAGGCTTCATTTGAATTTTTTTTGTCCTTTTCTGTCTTTTCTCACTTGCCAAATTACTTAGAAGACCCTACGTTACTTTCTAGCCAGTTCTTGCCCTTAAGCCCTTTTTTGTAATTATTCTTTCCTTTCACATAAATGTTATAATAAATCATATCCCCCTTAATTATTTAGAATTGTAAGCTCTCTTTAAGCCTTTCATGTCCATATGAAGAAGAGAGTAAACTTAATTTTTGTTTAAGTGCTACATACTTTAGAGGAGGAAATAAAATTGAAGCTATTGCACCTGTTCATGTACAAATTAATATTTTTAATTTATTGCTAAATATGCTCAATGAATAGTATAGCCTTTTAAAGATGCAACACATTTAAAATCATAGTAATTTAGTACGTATTAAACAATTTAATTCAAACACAAAAATGTTCAAAGAAATAGATTGCTAAACCCTCAATGCATCAGTGTGGGCCGATCCACTTGTAAGTATTATTTTTAATTATATGCAACTTCCTAATGACTAATTATACATCTAAGTTTGAATGATACGTAATTTTAAATTACATAATATAATGTAGTTCTCTCGTATATTTAGGATTGTTCTTGTTTTATTCGAAGATAAAAGATAAAAGGTTTAAATTCTATTACGATCATCCTAAAAAGGGGTGTTTTTAGAATTCCATCGGAATGGTGTCATCTAATCAAATTTGAATCATCATCAAATTGTAATTTACACACTGTCATACCTAATAAATTTTATTTAATTACCTTAATCTAATCTTAATCTTATTTAAAATTGAATAATTTTATTAATAAATTTTATTTTTAACTTACTCCTTTTATTTACTTACAACGTGCCTTTTTTTAATAAATTTTATTTTTACCTTATAACGTGATTCTTTTTTTCACATTAAGATTGGTTTTGGATGTGAAATGGATTTTTTTTTCTTTATTAGTGCCAAATTAATTTGATCAGTTTAGAATAAATCCAAATTAATTATGAGTCATGAGAAAAATCCAAATTATGGGTTAGAATTTTTTTCGCCTTCAGAACAGTTTTTTCAATTTCTGATTTGTAACTTTTTTTTTCGTGTTTGTTAATTTTAATTTTTAACTAAGGTTAAGATTAGGTTAATGTAATTAATAAAAATTTAATTAGGTGTGACAAAGTGTATATTAGGATTTGATGATGATTCAAATTTGATTAGGTGGCACCATTATAATGGAATCCTAAAAACATTCATTTTTAGGATGATCTTAATAGGATTTATTTATTTAAACCCAAAAATTAGGGTATACAAAGTTTTTTTTTTTGGACCAGAAGGGAATACAAAGATGGACTACTTATAATTTGAATCCAAAACTCTTCCATATCTTGTTGCAAAAAAAAAAAAAAAAAAAAAAAAAAAACTCTTCCATATCTTAATCAATGCTTCTCATCATTAAACCATGATGATGACATAGAGATACTCTGGTTTTTAAGATTTGAATTTGAGATGATTTTAGGAAAGAACTTACCAATTGAGTTAAAAGTTCAGATATTTCTCAACTTAAATTAAAAAAATATATGCAAGACTATGGTATTTTAAATCATTAATTAACAAAAATGTTCTTTTAAAGTGATATGATCTAAAGGGTTATTAATAAATAATAATAATCTTATTTGTTTATACATACATGGGCCAAGTATAAATAAAAGTGGTAATAATAAAGGAAAATTTTACATTAAGCAGGCTAAATGAGATGCTTCATAAACAAAAGAAACTGAATTTATCTAAAGAAACTCATAAAGTAAAATTGACAAGGGTTCCGTTTAGTAGAGCGGTGCGATTGACACTGTTTAGGAACTGTACAGATGAGATTACACTGTACATATTAGATTAGGTACTGTACAGATGAGATTATTAGAACAACGATTGAAACGGAGATTACACTTAAGCCTCCATTTGACCAATTCACCTATCCATCGGCCAAACGACCGATGAATCGGTGCACTAAACATGACCAAGATCTTATACTTCTCTCGAAGCTTAAAGCAAATTGTACCAAAATCAGAAAGGAGGATTTGCAACCCAATTTCAAAATATTATCCTTTAGTTTTAGTTAATTAATTTTTTGGTTAAAAGTTTTAATTAATTATTAATTGAAGTGAATTCAAAACGCACCATGAAACACCTAAATTACCAAATATTCCAATTTTAAAGTTGCTCTCTCTTCTTTGGGTATGAACATGAATTGGGACTTCGTCACTTTAAAACATATTCAAACCTTAAAGCATCAATTCCATCTTCTTCCACTGTCTCTGTTTCAATGTATCAAATCACTAATCTCCCATTCACCTTTTACAATCATTTTGACTTTGATTAAAGATTTTTATGCATTGCAAATCATATCAAATCATATGTATCCATCATGTGAGTTTAAAATTATTCTCAAATTAGGTTTCTCCACAATACAATAAATCATTTTGAATAATAACATTGTTACTAATAATAAATCAATTAAGGGCAGGTGGCCTTACTTTCCTAATAGCCGTCCACATGAAGAAATCTACCTGATCTTTTCTATTATTAATTTTATATATGAAGTTAGTACTATAAACCATGTGGGGTTTGGCACTTGTCTAGGGCTATAGGGCCATGAGGTCCCATTTTTAGTTGTTACTACAACAATTAAACCCGTATCCTTTAAGCAAATTATAAATTTAGTTGGAACTCATTCAATGGAAAATGACCCAAATCCTAGATTTTTTTGGGCTTAACGTCCTTTGTGACCTCTAAATTTGTAGGTTTTGACGTTTTCTTTCATGAATTTTAATTTTAGATGTTTTGTCCCCTAAATTTCAATTTTGGACATTACCACCTGATCTCTCAATTTAAAACCCCGTTAATCCCTCTCAAATGGTAGGCATGACGGTCACGTCACTAATATGGCATCGGACCAAAATGTCACGTTGGACTAACCCGACCCACATGACATTTGCCATGTCAGACCAAACCATGGACGTCAACGGCGTGACGAAACCGTCACACCTACCGTTTTGTAGGGACTAACGGAACTCCAAATTGGTATATAACCATGATCAGAGGATAAAACGCCAAAAATTGAAATTTAGAAATTTATAAGACAAAACATCCAAATTATATAAGTTTAGGGGTGAAAAGAACATTAAACCCTTTTACTTTTGCCATTGTTATAAGTAAGAGTATTCTAATTTAAGATTAATTCATTTCAAATTTCAAGTTAGACAACATTGACAACAGTACCACACCAGTTCCAACATTTCAAGTTAGACCACACCAGTTCCAACCTTCCTTATAAATCGAACCATGGTCACCACTAAGAAAAGGGTGAAATCCTCTCAACAGATCATATATTTTCTATGGATCAAAATGATTTCTCATCCTTACTAGGATAGCACCTCGCTCAATCAAACAAGTTTTTTTTTTTTATCAATTAGTACTAGATTTTCCTCATTCCTTTTGTGTTTTCCCCTTTTCCTGCTAAATTTGTTTGTGCCGGCATCTTTAAATGCATTGATGAGTTCTCCTTATCTAACATCAATATTCATTATAGTGAATGAGTCTTTTAATATTGTGAGTAACAATTTGATCCAATTCCAAGTGTCTACCAATTTTCAAATCAATAATAATTTGAAGTTTTAATCAAATGAAAATGAAACAAAAACAAAATGATGAAAACTTTCAACCGCTGCTCAAGTTCCATTTCCTTCTCAACAATATCCAACCTTTCAATTGGGCCATGCTTGCAAGCTACTTACTCATCAGTCTATCAGAAATTTTATCTTGTCAAGAGATTATCCAACCTTCCCCTGCCTGGAAAATTGAAGACGACAAAACATGAAATCGAACTCTATCGATTCAAGACAACAAATGTGGGATCTACTTCCCCTGTTCCTCTCAACATAAATGGGAAAAAATCATTGGTTAGCAGCAATGTCTCTGCATGATATTTAACTAATTTTTCTTGCTATTTTCCAGATTGCCTTATTTGTCCTGTCAGAACAAAACAAGAAAAGATTTCACCAAAAACAATGGAAAAAAAGGCGGAGTTAATCCTCAAAATTAGAGACAACATATATAGTTGCAACCGATCGAATGGTGTCCATCTAAAGCAAGATTGATTTGGGGCAAGGCACGTGGAGAGGAAAATCAAGATGTGGCATTCAAAGGATACGTGGAAGATAGCTGTGTGCAGTTTGTGGTGCCATGGAAAAAGATTCTCTCTCAAAATCATAAGTTTGTAGTTATTCTCAATTTGTGACCACATGAATTTTGCTTTCAGTTTATCTTTTTTAATTTTCTCGAGAAAGTGACAATGATGTGGAAGAAGGAAAATGAATTGGAAACATTTTCTAGGGAATTATAGGAGATTCTATTTACTTGGTCTAAGGGATGCATGGGACCGCGCGGGTGGGTTCATGCATGGGCGCGCATGGCTCGTGGGTGTGTTGCTCTTGAAAACAACATACTATCCTAAAGTTTTAATCTCAACTCTACAAAATTTTTGACACAATGTTCATGGATAAGACTGGTCCTTAATTTTCCTCACCCCATGCCATTTTCTTTGTTGGATGCTTCGCCTTCATTGCATATGCTTCTATATATATGGTTGCTTTCCAATGAATAGAAAAATCTACAACAGTTTTCCTTTAGATAATGGGAGAATATAGAAAACGAGAGAAACGATTCTTGTTGGGTCGGCAAATAATGATGTACCCCAAAAGGAATGCCATTGTTATATATGATGCTATATTAAGTAAATTAATGGAGAGGAAATCCATTTGAAGGGCCCGATCGACCTTGAATTAAAGCATTTTTTACATCACATTCCCTCTATCATGTTTAGAGGTTGGAACCTAGAGGTTTCGAGCTCAAGTTCCTCATCCCCGTAATTAGGTCATTGTCACTATCTCCCATATAAAAAAGAAAAAAAGATAAAACATATCTCGTATACCAATAAGTGGTTTGACACTTGTTCCCCTTAAAAAAGATTTCGGGTTCGAGTCTTGTGAATGGAGAAAACCATTGTTGGGAGAGTTTTAATTTCCCACATCCATAGTGGGTCAACCCGCCTCGAACAAGATTAACTTGTAAATATACCAAAAAAAAAGTATGGGAACACCTAATGGTTAAAACTTGAGACTTCTCCCAGGGAACACCTAGTGGTTAAAACTTGAGACTTCTTATGGGAGGTCTCGAGTTCGAATTCTAAAATAAGTGAGCTGGGATTATAAGATGGGAAATCAGAGTTATCTCATATTGTGTAGCCAATTTAAATATCATAGACTGACATAATTAAATGATGTCTTAAATATTTCATGTTAGAAAATCGATTCACCTAAGTTAGCAAGAGTAAAATGTAATTTGAATACATATAGATTAAACATTATTGGAAATTTTTTATTAATTAATCTATAATTTTTCCAAAAAAGAAATACCAAAGGACAATTATCTTGATTTGGGGTTTATTGATTGGTCGATATATATATTAGTATAAAAGAAAACATGATTTGGGGTGTGACGGGACTCGGCTTTGCACTAATAGGACCCAATATAGTTACCAGATATCCGAGGTTAATACCAAAAATTTTTTTTGGTTTTACGAGATATACTTATATATATCTTCTTGGTAAGCAATTTTGTTCATTTTCCTCGATGGATCTTGAAGTACATAGTTTGACAAATGTGGGCTAGTATTTGGATCAAAATGACCAATCCAACAAAAAAAAATGATAGATATTATGCTCTTTAAAGTCTTAAAACTGTAGGCCTACAAGTAAAGCCCATATTAGATCTGCAGAATTGGGCCTTTAGTAAATAAAGCACATTTTCAATGATTTTGCTGAAAGAGACAAAATCACAAAAAGGGCAAAAAACAAAAAATTGGAGATGCGGGGGATCGAACCCCGTGCCTCTCGCATGCAAAGCGAGCGCTCTACCATTTGAGCTACATCCCCGTTGGTTTATCTCTCTCTAGATTAGCTTAATAATAAAAGCATATTGCTACCAGAAAGCCAATAAAAAAACGAAACATATATATTATACATGCAAACATTTGCATATATTTTTCCTGAACATATTATTGCTAAGAACCTGATTACCGACAGATGAATTAGACAGGTGCATTGCAGAGCAGTCTGGTGAGTGGTGATTAGTGATTAGATTAGAGTGATATATAAGATAAGAGCCCCAAGCATATCTCCAAGCCAAACCCCGATTACCAGTTCCCTACTCTTCTTCTTTCAATCAATGCCTGAAAGAGATGGATATTCAAAGTTTCAAACTTGAGACAAATCCAGCAAAGATTGACCCACTTATTAGAATTCAATAATTCATTGCTTTGTTTATACTTTATTTACGACTTATTGAAAACATGCAAACACAAAGTAGCTTAGTCAACTTTAATAAACAAAAAACTGGAGCCCAAAACAGGAGAGTTTTTACTTTCTGCAAAATAATTAACACTATCTACCCGTAAAATCAAGAAATTAATGTGACCGTGGGGCGGCTCATCAGTAACTCTCAAACAGTCAACCAACCAATTCAAAGCAAAACCTTTTAATTGGAAAGGCTCTTCTTAACAGTTAACACCATTTTCCTTTTCCATTTTTCACAATCACATGAAGCCATGTCCCACCCACCACCACCCTCTCAACCTCTCCGCCTCCGCTTCCGCCGCCTTCACATGTCATCCCTCTTCCTCCTCCTCATGTTTCTCTCTCCCGCTTTTGCCCTTGACTTCCTCTTCAATAACTTCACCACCACCGTCAACGGCACCAACCTCTTCCTCATAGAAGACGCCCGAATCGACACCTCCACCGTCCGCCTCACCAACGACTCCAACCAGTTCTCCTTCGGCCGTCTCTTCTACCCCACCACCGTCTCCATGAAGCCAACTTCAAATTCCTCATCCCTCTCTTCCTTCTCAACCTCCTTCGTTTTTTCAATCTTACCTCAACTCTCCAACAGCCCCGGCTTTGGCCTCTGCTTCGTCCTTTCCAACACCACTTCCCCTCCAGCAACTTTGGCCGGCCAATATTTCGGTATTTTCAGCGACAACACCGAATCTGTCGTCGCTCCCCTCTTAGCCGTCGAATTCGACACCGGTCGTAACCCTGAATTCAACGACCCTAATGAGAACCATTTAGGGGTCGATTTAAACAGTATTATATCTGATCAAATCGCCGATGCTCAGTATTTCAACGCTTCAAATGGAAGTTTTGTGTCTTTTAACATGCGGACAGGCCAAAATGTTCGTGCTTGGATTGATTTCGATGGGGCAAATTTCGAGATCAACGTCACTGTAGCTCCCGCCGGACTGTCGAAACCCTCCAGGCCAACGCTTAATTACAAGAATCCGGCGATTGCTAATTATGTTTCTAGTGACATGTTTGTTGGGTTTTCAGCGTCCAAAACTCAATGGGTCGAAGCACAGAGGATTTTAGCTTGGAGTTTCAGTGATACGGGAACTCTACGAGAGATCAACACGACTGGTTTGCCTATTTTCTTACCGGAATCAACATCTTCTTCTTCTTTGTCATCCGGGGCCATTGCTGGAATCGTAATTGGCTGTGTGGCTTTTGTGATTATTTGTGGATCTGGGTTTTATTTACTTTGGAGGAAACTGATCAAGGAAGAAAGTGAAGACGAGATTGAAGATTGGGAACTCGAGTATTGGCCTCATAGATTCTCTTACGACGAGCTTAAACTAGCGACGAACGGATTTTCAAACGAAAATCTTTTAGGTTCCGGTGGGTTCGGCCGTGTTTTTAAAGCAAATCTTCCGAACAACACGGAAGTTGCAGTGAAGTGCGTGAACCATGATTCGAAACAGGGGTTAAGAGAGTTCATGGCTGAGATCGAAAGCATGGGGAGACTCCAACATAAGAATCTCGTCCAAATGCGAGGTTGGTGTCGGAAAGGCAACGAACTCATGCTTGTTTATGATTACATGCCTAATGGAAGTCTCAACCGTTGGATTTTCGATAAACCTCAGAAAATTCTGGGTTGGAGACAGAGACTTTTGGTTCTAGCTGACGTGGCTGAAGGTTTGAACTATCTCCACCATGGTTGGGACCAGGTTGTTGTGCATAGAGATATCAAATCAAGCAACATTTTGTTGGATTCTGAAATGAGAGGGAGGCTTGGGGATTTCGGATTAGCAAAGTTGTATGAACATGGGCAAGTTCCAAATACGACCAGAGTGGTCGGAACGTTGGGTTACTTAGCGCCTGAATTAGCCACTGTGGCGGTTCCGACGGCGGCGAGTGACGTTTACAGCTTTGGGGTGGTGGTTTTGGAAGTGGTTTGTGGGCGGCGGCCGTTAGAGATGGCGACGGAAAAGGAGGAGGAGCAAGTTTTGATTGATTGGGTGAGGGATTTGTATGCGGAAGGAAGGCTGAGACAGGCGGCGGACGCGAGGATTTCAGGGGAATATGAAGGGGAGGAGGTGGAGATGGCGTTGAAGCTGGGGTTGGCTTGTTGTCATCCCGATCCTTCGAGGAGACCCACCATGAAGGAGGTGGTGGCGGTTTTGATTGGGGAGGAAGTGGCTGCTGCTCCGGCTGAGTTGTTGAATGAACTGGCTCGTGATGGGAGTAGTCGAGGTGGCGCTTACGATGGTGCCGGCGCCACCTGAAGCACCGGTGTGAATACGGTTTTTTTTTTTTTTTACTTTAATAATTTATTAAAAACTTGTACATTGGCAAAAACTCGTACTGGTGGAACATGCATATTGACTTCTTCGGCACATTGATTTGATTAAATTTTTGTCAAATACACGGAGGATATAAACAATTTATTTAATTTTATATTATTATATGTCAAATTTGCAAAATCGGTTTCGTCATCCATGTTGATCACAAATTCTCTATAATGTTGTTCCTTTTAAAGAGATTCTTTAATCAATTATATATTATTATATATATAGTTTGTATGCATTATTGGCAGTGTAAATATTTCAATTAGAAATGGTTAATGTGATTATTGTGTTAAATTCTTAATTTCAAAGTGGCAAAAACTTAAAAATTGTGGTGGAAAGTCACCTGGTTTAAATCTCTACCGATTTTCATTGATATGAGTTCGATTGAACATTCACTGAATAGATGTACTAATAGGGTTTTAGTCGGATATAGCTTGCATTGGATCATAATTTGGTTGTACAAAGGGTTGAAAATATGGCAAGAATGAATAATAGGAATGAATTTAGGTTTTGGAGAATTATTGCAACCAATATTCAACTTGGTCGGGGTTGGATCAAGTGGTAAGCGGCTTGTTCCAGTTTAAGCAAGTCCCAGCTTCGATCAAAACCTTGGATACCGGATGGGATACCAAAAAATTTCAACTTGGTCTAAATTTCTGGAGAGCCGAAATAGAGGAATTTGTACGAGTAGGATAGCAAAGTCTAAAATGTTTACACGGGCTATTGTTTTCCATGTATCTCTAGATGTTTTCTATTTTGAGTACCAAATGTTTCTCTATAAGCTGAAAAGAGCCTTTTCCATACTTGAATTAGTTCACAAATCTTGAGTTTTTACATATATATATTGAAAGAAAATTAGGTCAAAAATGGTGGGCAGAAAGCATGCAGCTGGACTTGTTATAAGTAGCAGAAAAAGTAGTACAATATAATGTACAAGAATTTATCTTCAAAAAATAATTCAATAACACGTGTAATACATCATTTTTAGAACTCTTCTTTGGGTACTTGTTACTTGTCACAATTAGTACGGTCATTATAGCAAAAATAATAGGTCCAAGCATTAAAAAGTCAGATATGGAGATAAAATTCTCTTCCTTCCAATCCGAAATAGTCTTCCTACTATTTTTCAAACTTAATTCAATGGCGGCATTTGAAGATTTCATTCTAAAACTTTAATTGGTTTGGGTGGTTACCTAATGATGATATAGATGAGTAGATGAAATCAGCCATAAGTTTCACCTCAAGAATACAAATTTTTTGGATTGCAATAGAATTTTTTGGATTTGGGTAGTTTGTTAAAAGAAAAATGGTGATGAAAGCCGTAAAAATAGAATGGCAATGCGAAGACTAATGTTTGTTGGGTTGGCTTGAGTGGAAGGAATTCAATATTAATTAAATAAGGCCTCGAGTTCAACTCCTGTGAGTGAAGAAAATAAATACTGGGATAGTTTTCTCCTAATTGGAGTCTGACACAACTCGATTCCGGACTAATCAAGATCCAATGCGGCACCGAAGACTGGTTAAAAAATAAAAAATGGCCATGCCACTTGTAAAGGTTTCATTGTTGCCAAAGACTTCCTAAGCATGGCAATTGAGAGCATAATTATACATCGTTGCCATTTTGCGATCCTTTCCTCCAATCATGGGGAAAGGTTGCATTTTAGTGCTTTTTTTTTTATTTTTAATAGGATTCTTATTATCTTTTTCCTGATTTTGTTGAATGTGCCCAAAGAGATTCATCATGGAGTTCTAACGGTAATGGATGGCTACATGATTGCCAATTTGGCCGATGGCTGCCACCTTCCTGTTGTCTCTATCTTAATACATAGTGCTTTCTTGTCACATTCATATTCATATGCAAATCTTGATAAGTTTTGTGTCTAAAAGTATTGGAAAAATTCATGCTTAGTTGGTTACTGCCTAACCTAACTTGTAACTTGTAAGGGCAGAAGAACCAGACAAAAAGGACAACTCTAAACTCTTCAACATAACGATACTCTTTTTTAACCCCTTTTATTTTTCAAGGTATCATATGGTTCATATTCAAGAAAGCTGATCAAGTACATACAATTAAACTAGCAACTAATTCAGATCATTTGGGGCTGAATAGACTTTTCTGACTTAATGTATAATTGCAGTATGGTGAAACTATAGTGTAAAGTTGAGGGCATGGAAACTGAGGTATGCTTTCTTGTTCTGGTCTGCAATCTTACAGCATTTAGACTTCTGCTGGCACAATGATGCAACTCTTTCTTTCATGGTTTCCGGTCCGCACACCAAGACTCCAATGTTGGATCCGCCGGGTTCATTTAGGAACTTGGAGAATACATCTGATGAGATTCCAATGTGTTAGAACAACTGCAGCTGGTAAAAGAAAATATTAAGCATAAGGAATATATGAAAATTACCTTCCAAATCAGGCCTTCCTCCGAAATGGACCTCATGTTCCTCAATAGCGCTTTTTGTTTCCATTAAACTTAGTTCCTTTACTTTTTCTTCCTTTTGGGAGACAAGTGGAATTTCTTTCCTCAGCCTTCTCCATCTCAAAATAATTGCCAACAAGCTGCTACATGCTAGAGATATGATGAATGATGATAAAATAATTATATCAGCAATCCAGGAGGGATTCTTTTCTTTGGGAGACTTCTCTTTGGAGGAAACAGCCAATTTTGAAGAGTGGAGACCTTTCTTTTCAGAGGGAACAAATACGCGATTGAAACAGATAAGAAAAACAAGGAACACAATGGAAGCAATTCCAGCCAATGCAGCAAACCAAAGCATACTTTCTGGGCCATGTATTGCATAAATTGGACCTTTTGTATCAAAGTGAACTGTTTGCACTTGAGATGTCTCATAGTGAAGTATTTCTCCTACTGTTGCTCCTGTTTGCTTTTCTTGAGTCACAAAAACTTTTAGTTTCAGATGCCATTTCTGTGAAGGGTGGTTCTGAAGTAGGGAAGAAATTGAATTTAACAAGCCGATATCCTGAGGCTTCTTCACAATGTAAATCAGTTCAATTCTGGAAGGAAGTCTATATCTGGAGCTGCTTTGAGCTGAAGAAAGTTCATGCAGTATGCTCAAAAATGGGGTAATCCCAATTCCACCAGCAACCATAAGTAGACTGTCATATCTACAAGGAAGTTGTAATGAAAAGTATATCAAGCAAACCAGAATTCTGGAGTTTAATCAAAATTCTTAAATACAGATTCCTTTAACAAACCTCAGAAAGGTCATGGAGGAAGGTCCATAAGGGCCTTCTATTGCAACAGGTATGCACTTCATTTTATCAGCATCAGTTTCCAGCTGAGCTCGAATCATGTCGTAGAGACAACTTGTCCACCCTCCATCACATTTAATTATTACAGACATCGTGTGATTATCGACAGATGAGCTCGAAGTTATACTGAAGGAATGCCACTGAAGTTTGGATATGCTGTTTATCTTCATAAATAATATGCTTGTAGGGTTATACTTCAATCCTGAAATGAATACAGAAATCACATTTTCAAAGATTTTCACATGGCCGTATTTCAGTAAAAAAGAAGTGACTAAGAAATGAATTTACCAGGGGATTTTGGCAGGAAAAGTTCTACAGCTTTACAGGGGTATAATCTTGCTGAAAGAATGCAAGTTTCAGGCCTTGATTGTATGATGCGAAGTAGTTTGTCAATGCCAAAGAGAAAAATTCCACCAAAGATCATATAGAAGTGTCGATCTCCAGCATGAAGCAAGAAAAACACTAGGAAGATTATGTAAAGGTGGTGCATATAATAAAAGACTTCAAACTTTTTCCTCCTTATTTGAGGAAGTGATGTGATCCCCATAACCAACACTGTAACCAAAGCAATCAATCCAGCCAGGTATATCCGCCCTGTTCTCTGCCATTTTGTTATCTGTTTTATATCAAAATGGGAATTATATCAAAGTATCAGATATAGGTAAAAGTTAACAAGTAGTAATGAGAATTATATCAAGTAAAGGAAAATCTGCTATAAACCTCATCTTGCAAATGGTGGCTAACACCCCAGATTAATAAGGTGCTACCACCATGAAAAGTAGCAAAAAATATCATTGCAGTCCCTAGCCATATATGATATCTCACTGAAGCTTCAAACTGGATGCCAACGATCCGAAATACAGCCAGTCCCCTTAAGATTGGTAGAAGAAGCAGAGCCAAGCAGGCTTCTGCTAGTAACCCGAATCGGGTTGCCACTCTTAGATACTTGAGTTGCCATCTGAAAAACAGGTTACATACATATACTTAATATTGATATTCTAGACTTAAGCATCTGTCATATTAAGTAGTATCAGAAGATTTTAAGAACTCACAACTCCAATTTCAATGATTCATCAGGTTTCAACTTCTTAAAATCCTGAGATATGCGTGCATAAAAGGTCCATGCTAGAAAGAGGATAAAGAAAAATACTGCCAGAATCTCCAAACTTGATAAAATGCCGATGACATGACTTATAACTACCGGATTTGAGAAAACAGCAACTGGACTCCTTATGATTTGTCTGTCAAGAAAACAGCAGAAAAATGCTAAGCAAAAAAAATAAAGAAAACACAAGTTTCAGTTTTACAGCAATGGGATAATCAGTTTACCTGCTTTTTTGCTCCCAACGTTGAAAATTCAAGTAGACAAGACCAATCATAGCCAGAGCAATTACAGGAAATGTATACACAGCAAAGTCAAGACCTGTAGGATACCATTATCAGACTAATGATAAAGTTATGTTGAATTTCAGCATAAGTAGAAACCAATTTGATAACAACTTAAATATTTACCAGAATAACCAAAGACGGTATCTTTAGCGCTGGCTTCTGCTGCTTTCCATTTTTTTGTCCAGAAATTTGTTGGTTTCAGTAGCCAGAGAGTTATCCAACCAGTGCATATCGAGATCATTGACACTTTGAGAACAAGAAGAATACTTGCTTTCCCCATTTCTTTTTTTGCTAAAACAGTTGCTCGAATAAGGTTTCTGAGTTGCATTTAGTACTAAAAAGGAGCTCTATATAAAGAGCATTCTGACAAAAGATTTGTCACCACTAGGTGATAAAAAGTTGTACGTAGCCCCACTAGCTCAAGAGTGCCCACCACAGTCGTCGGCTTCCTTGTGGTAGGCGATGAAATAAGGAGTCTTTTCCAGTATCTTAGCAGTTTTAATATTCTAAATCTCCATCATTCCCTTAGAATTTTGACATATTTTCTTTGAGGAAATGAAAGTGACTATGGAAAAATCTCATTACATATAAGTAACATAATCTTGCAAAGATTCTTGAATTCTCAGACTATTGTAAGAAATTATATTCTGGTGTTAATTGGCACTTATGGCCTATAGGTTTTCAGTTCCTATCATGTTGTGGATATGTGGTCCTTCCACTTCTCTTTCCCTCTCTGCAATCACTCCTTTCAAGAAGAGTAAACTGCAACTCACAACATGAATAATATTTAATGAACAACTTAAGTTTCAGTGGTGTCTTGTGAGTAATTAGATGCTTAACAGATAAACATATATGTTTGATGTTTTTGTCCAAAGATTAATTTGGAAATGTTCATACGCCTCTAGGATTAACTCATATGTTCCTCTTTTAGCATCTCTATTAGTCATAATCCTTGCAAATTTTCCTCCACAAACCAAATGATTGATTAACTGAAAAATCAATGTGGGACAACTTGGAATTTAATCCACATAAAGTGGGAACTAGAGTTTCTCTACATTGACTTGATGAGATTAATCTGTTCCAATTATATTTGGGTTTGTGCTCTGCAAAATTGCTAAACCAAAATTAGCAAGAAAATCAAGGTCTAGCTTCTCTTCTAGAAGACAAAATAGACATCATGACCTTAAAAAACTTTAAAAACAATTAGAGGTGAACTTAAAAAACTTATTACTAGTTGTTACCAAAATACAATCTAATGACCTTTGACTAACAGTAACTACTAACTACATTCATTTTTGTTTTCCATTGGACAGTAAGTATACTAATTAAGGTTTGATGTTAGAAAACTAAGCAAGACATCATGGTCAGCTGCATCCTAGTCATGGGAAAAAGCATGTGGAAATGCACTTAGCTTTTTATATCCCCATCCCCATTCCCTTTATTCGTTTCTTTTTCCTTTTCTCTGTTAGAAAAATGGGCACATTCATGGACTGACTTATAAACATCATGCATCCCAAGTCATAGGAAGGCATGCGTGATGTCAAAATCGGCCCCGGTCCTCAACCTTTGGCAACTAGGAAAAAAGATGAAATATAGCAGGAGTAATGAACATTTTCAAAAGTAAGAAGCTATATTTGGCATAAGAGGTTCAAAATAAACGAATTTTAAGTTAACTATATGCAAATGGTATATATAGCTAGAGCAAGAATTTACAGTTGGAATGAAGGCAAACAAGTCAAAGAAATAGTGCAATGTGTCCATAAACAGGTATAAGCACATAATTAGATGTTATGATGAGCCTAATTCTATCTAATCAAACAGCTTCTATCCATTTAAGGGGCAAAAGGATGACTGGGTGAGGGCTACAGTTTAGCCATTTAGATTGCATTTGTGGTGGCAATTGGCATTCATCCCTAAAAATGATTATTTGCATTTGAAAATTTCTGAAGCATTCATTTCCTCTGTGGTTCCTCAATCTTGTCATAATCTTCTAGAGCTTTTTTAGCTTAACATCTATGATTTAACTAATGGCATTACTAATAAGATAGTGCAGGCTTACAAAGAAAGCATTTTAGACAAAGAAAACGAATAAGAAAGGTACATGTTTGAACTTTGCACAGTTTACACAATCTAATCAAAAACGGTTCTGTCTAATCAAATCAAGTAATAAAGTATGAACTGAATAAAGGGTAATGTTGAAATTCACATACAAAATGGAGACTTTAACTGGACTGGCATTTGGTTTTTTTACAGGAGAAGAAATTGCTTTTGTTGAAGAAGCTCCTCTTTCCCTGGCAAATGGTGAGTAGAACTAGTGCTTAAATGGAAGCCCATTAATTTCTTGAATTGTAGTTGCAGGCCTAAGGCCAACTCATGGTGTTTGAGATCCTGCAAAAGAGCCCAAAACGTTGAGGTGATTGAAGGAAGGGAGATTCATTTCCTAGCCCATTTTATTATAGCTCATGATTTGTATACAATACAAAACTTAGAAAAATGGCGTGATTAACTTGAGCAGGCCGCCTAAAGGTGCTAGTAGCTCTTTGCTGGCTGATGTAATGGGAATTAGCCATCCCAGATTAATGGCTATTTAGTTTCTTATAAACTTGGGCCGTGGGCCCAGTTATCCAAAAAAAAATGGCAAAAAGGAGAAATAGTGAATGGTCTACCATGAAAAACAGAAAGAGCCCCATATATTATTCTCTTTTCTAGATTTTGTAAATGGAAGAGATGGGTTGCACTCGTCGGACCACAAATGACAAATGTATGAGCAAAAAGAGACCCCAAAGGAAACAGACAACACTTCTTTTCCAAAAAAATCCATTAGTCAATAAGGACACAGTGACTCATTGCCTTCTTTTACTGCAATTTCTTTCAAAGATTGATTAATACACGGAAACACCCTAAAATAACAATGCAAATATTGCAATCCTCATCCAAGGACTCTGTCCACTCAGTTTGGAAAACATAAAGCAAAATGTAATCATTTTCATTTTCTGATCATACCCTTTTCTTTTCTGTGATCCACATTTAAAGCCCATTTCTTCTTTTGGAGCCATGATTTAACATGTGCTAGTGCTTGTGCCAAACTATAGGTCATTAAAGACCCTTATTTCAAATTTCAGGATCGTAGGCAATGATGCTTCCCCAAATACAAGGTCAAAGGTTTAGAAACTAAGATAGATAGAGGAGACAACAAAGGCAAGTAGTAGTAGTATGCAATTTGGTTGAGTAAGTTAGAAACTCGTAATGGAAAGTATTAAGTCTATATCGCTGTAAGATGATCTGTAAATGAATCTAACAAGTTTCACATAAAAAAATCTATAGATTAATTACCAAAAGAGTTGTTGATTATTACTAGCATGCAATGTGTGTTAGGTAAGTCAGAAATTTAAGTCTCCATGGCTATTAGATGATTGTAAAATTGACAAGTTTCACAACATATCAAGTCTATAAATTACTAAAAAACTTATCAATCACCCCAACCTTAGGAATGGGGATAATTTGCATATTTAAAGGGAAAGAGACGGGTCATTTTTTTGTTGTGAGCTTGTGACATATCCAATAGCGCCCAATTCGCCTGCAAACCTTGACAAAAGAGAATCTCTCCTTTTTCCCTTTTTTCTTTTGTGGCATTGAGAGCAACGACTAATTCATTTTATAAAACTTCCAACCCGCTTAACACCAAATTCTTGTTATCTTCGTCTCTCTCTTTCACCTTTTTGTTCTTTACGTCTTTGTTTGTGAGAGAGAGACTAACCGGAAAGAATAATGGAAGAAGAAAACTATGTGCCGGCGCCGGCAGACACCATGCAATATTACGCTGCTCGGATGATGTCTCCGGAAATCGTGGAGATCGGAGAAGAGAGTAAGAGCTTTGCAGGAAACAGAGATGGAAGTGGCAACGATGTCTATATTGCTGTCGGAAAAGATGACTTAAATGTTTTGAAATGGGCACTTGATCATGCTGTTTCCCCTGGAGCTCGTGTCTTCCTTGTTCATGTCTTTGCTCCCATAACTTTTGTCCGAACCCCAGGTATTAATCAAACTCAAACTTCCTGTCTGATTTCCTGATGAGCTTTGATCTTTCATGTTTTGAAGTGTTTTAATGTTTTAAATATAGTTGGGAAGTTGTCGAAGAATCAATTGAATGAAGCACAACTGAAAGTTTATGTAAATGAAGAGAATAACAGGAGAAGGAATCTATTGCAGAAATACATTCGTCTCTGCATTGATGCCAAGGTGAAGTTTTAAATTCACTCCCATAAGTTTTAAATTCAGCAGAGTTTTGAAAACTGATATGATTTTCTATTCCCATGGCGGCAGGTGACAGTGGATACGATGTTGATTGAGAGCAATTCCATGTCCAAAGCAATCCTCGAACTCATTCCTGTTCTCAACATTACCAGTCTTGTCATTGGAACCAAACATCCACCACCCATTAGTTCAAGGTATTTTGATCATTGAACAAAATCTAATGATTAAGAAACCTAAAAAACACTATTTTTAATGTTTGGGTGATGTTTGTTTTTTTTCAGACAGAGAAGGAGGAAACAGGGGACAGGGGAAATGTTAAAGAAGAATGCTCCAGATTATTGTGAGGTAACCATTGTTTATAATGGAAAGAAAGTTGAAGAATTTCAACAGGAAGCAGATGATCAGTTGGTTCATTCACCTCAAGAACCAGGGCTTAACTCTGAAAGGAATTTCTTCCAGTGTGTATGCTTTACAGGCAAGTTCACTGTTTGAGCAGCCTGCAAAATTAGTCTTAATTAGAGGCCAAATCTTGATGTTGAATGTAAATTAATACACTGCTAATGATATAAAGAATATGCCAAAACATTGAAGACTTAATTTTCATTCCATTTGCCAATAGCATTGCAAACCTTTGAGATGTTAATTAGCATCAATATCAAACAAGTTGCAATAATTGCAATGGTAAGCAAAATTCATAAAAGGCATCTAGTTTCAATCATTTGATTTCCCTTTTTTTCTCGCATTGACATTTTGAGGAAAGAAATAAGAACCAATAATATTTTTGGATAAAACTTGGCCTACTATAGTTGTCGGTTCATTTAGAGGTCCCCTGCCTGTAGCTTTTTCCTTGTGTTACAAGTTCAGACAATTACAAGTTTAACATTTATTTACTTATAATAGTGAATCTTAAGCCACTCTTACAAAGAAATTCTAACTTTTCCCCCCCTAAAATTGCATTATATTGTGTCATATACGCATTTTATGTAGAATATAGTTTCCTAAACGTTTCTCTCTATATCTTAAACCCAACGTGTGGAAATAGAACTAGAGTTAGGGATTCTTAAGATTTGAAAAGGTTTTAGAAAATGGGGTTTGCTTTTTTTTTTTTTGTTGACCAATTACTTAAAAAAAATGTTGATAAAGAAGAAAAGGAAAACATCTAACTTTCTATATGATTGTGAGGATGAGAGATAGAGCAATGTTGTCTCTTTAATTTGTCACCAGCAATAATTGAGAAACGAATCCTTCAACTTGCAATGTTACCCTCCAAGCAACCTCTACCCTATACCACTCCCTACCTTCTTTTTGCTCATAGGCTAACATGTATCCATTGATTAACTTTTTTTCTTTTTTTTTTGTCTTAGGGATGATTATCTCATTTATTACTACCTTTTGTCTTGGGGATTATTATTTACAAGTCTCATTTTATGAATTTTAATTAATTAGTGAATAGCCAAATAACACTTTAACATTTGCATCAACTGGTAATTAGATGGATGCTTTCTAGACTGTGAGATTTTAGATTCAAGTCTAACAATGTATTTCATGCTCAGTTTTATGCAAGTCTTTAGTCCACGCTGGCAGCAATGTCCAAATAAGGCCGTTGATTCAACATGAAAATTTGAATAGCACCATCAACATGGTTTGATCATTTGAGATTCTTAACTAATGTAGCAATTTAACTTGATTTCTCAAATTACCTTAAAACAAGCTAACAAATGAACCAACAATAAATTCAACAAATAAAAAAAAATTGAACCTATTTTCATAATTAGTTGGATGGATTTGAAATTTGAAGCAAAATCTCAATGGCTAAATGTGCAATTTAGGTTCTAACGTTTTCCGCAAATTATAATTCAGGTTCTAATATTAACTCTTGTGTCAATTTAGGATCTAACGTTATTGTGTTATGTCAATGCAAGCAAATTATAGACGGAACCGTTTGTTGCAATAACACGCTCAAAAAAATCACGCGAGGTAGTACGCGTGGCATTAATTATCCACATGGCAATAATAAAAAATAAATGAAAATACCAAAACGACCTAGTTTAATCTTTTATTTTATTTTATAATAGTAATAATATATAATATATACTAAATAAAATTAGGAGAATTTTTTTTTTGAAAAAAAGAAAAGCTCCTGGATCTGCCTCTGGATCTCAGACGAAGACACAACGGGATCTCCGATCCCGTGGTGGTCCTCCGATCACGCCGTCGCGTCATTCAAAACAGGCCTCATGTTGGTCCCAAATATGGTGCTAGAGGGGGGTGAATAGCCCACTTCGAAAATTCTTTCAACTTAAGAACTTTTCTGCAACACAGAAAATTAGTGTGACCAGATAGATGAAAGAAACCAATGTGAATAAAATGAACAGAGCAGATATAAAGAGCAAGCAATAAATGGATGTGACAGAGATGAAGAATATGGCAGAGCAGAATTAATGAAGTAGGCAGAGGAGAACAGAAGAAATGAATGGCAAGTAATAAAGACAAATAAAGGCAAGATAACTAAAACGGATTAGAAGAAGCTTAGCTTGACACACGATTTATAGAGGTTCGGTCCACCTGACCTACGTCCTCTACCTTGATCTTTCCCAACCAAGGATTTTCACCAAATCCACTAATCCGATGTGGTTACGGGACTACACCAAGCCTTTACACAAACCAAGCTTTCCCCAAGCTTGAAAACACAGCGAGCTAAACCCAAGCTCGAACAAGTGCTCCCTGCACTTAACCACAATCAAATAAACAAAGTTTGAAGTGTGTAAACTGATCCTAGATGATCAAAATACACAAAGTAAGCGCTGTGCAAGATTTACAAGAAAAGAATTAAGAACAGTCTTACAAAAGACTAAGCAA
Source organism: Corchorus olitorius (assembly GCA_001974825.2). Taxonomy (NCBI): domain Eukaryota; kingdom Viridiplantae; phylum Streptophyta; class Magnoliopsida; order Malvales; family Malvaceae; genus Corchorus; species Corchorus olitorius. The sequence goes on from AWUE01012370.1 coordinate 49,333, forward strand.
ATACAAAGAATAAGAGTGTTGTACGGCTTGGAGAAGATTCTTGAGAGTAAATGCTTTCAAAGGAGTTCTTGAATGCTCAAAACTACTTCTCAACGGTCATTTCACGTCTTAAATACATATCTACCGAAAATAGCCGTTGGAGCGTCTTTTTGAATTTTTATCCCGTTATTTTGTCGTTTTTTGACGCTGTCAAAAACTGTCAGGATGTGCTGTCGACCATCTTTAGTCCCACTAAATTGTGCCTCAGAATTGGTGGCACTGATATTGCTCTTTCTTGCTTTCCTTAGTCAGTTCTTCATATGCATTCTTTTTGCTCTAACCTCAGTCCCACTGAAATGCTTCTTGAACTTGTGGACTAAGTCTTCTTCAATTTCACCTTAGCTGTACTCATTGAGGAGGGTTTCACTCTTAGTGTGTTTCTTCTGTGATATTGAGCCTTGTATAGATAGGTTTGCGCATAACCATATATTAAGTGTGTCACTCAATTTGTCACTGCACACTAGATAGCTTGGTTAGTCCCACTAATATAGAATATTTTGTTATCATCAAAAACTATATGGAGTCAACACCTCATTCGTCACTGTTGGAGGAACTGAATCCGACAATTTTACCTTATCTAAACCGAAGAGAAAATCAGATTCATGGGCGGCACCGCCGCAGCAGGAGGAGAAGAGCCATAAAGATTCTGAATCTGCATCGAGTTCAACGCGTCAACGAACGGGAAGAGAAAATCTCAAAACACTAACAGTGGATGCAAACAAACCAATCATCATTTGATTGCAGCGGCTTTAAAATGAAGAATGTTGATATAACATCAGCTTTTCCTGGTAAATATACCCACACACAACCCTCAATCAAACTCTCTCTCAATCTCAAACCCCCTTTATTTAACAAACTCAAACCTCCATTTTCAATAACAATTCACTGCCCAAATCCCCCCATTTCCATTTCCATTCCCTTTTTTCCTTTTTAATTTACCTACTATATATACTTAGCTCTGTTTTCTGGTTTTTTTTTCTCCTTGGGAATGGATTGTTGGTCTCCTTTTCAACGGTTGATGAAGAATTTGAGAAGCTTGTGATTTTCGTTTCTCCTGTTTTCTTTTTCTTTTTTCTTTTTTTGTCTTTGTTAGTAAGACTGAATTCACTTTTATATCATATGGTAATTCTCAAGTATTGGTTTTTGTAATTAAAGTGCCTTCTTTTTTTTTTACCTTTTCCTGAATTTTTTTACCATTTTGTATTCAGATTAAATGCAAGCAAGAGTTTCAATAGTTATCGTTGTTTTTCATTGATGGTTTTGCAGGGTTACAGGTGATAATGCAACAAGCAGAAAAGCAACCTTAATTAAGTTAACAGATTGACTTTTTAAAAGTTTTCATTTATTTTAGACGAGCAATTGTTGTGGAATGTCTGGTAAATTTTTGGGTTCAATTTTTGGCAATTTATCATGACTCTTCTTGGTGTTCTTGATAAGTTCATGAGAAAGAAAGAGTTTTGATCTTATTTTGGGATGAATTTTTGAAAAATTGGTGTTTTTGATAGATGAAAAAAGTTAAATAAAGTGGATTTTTTTAAGAATTTTTTTTGTTAGGTGAGAGAGTAATTTAACGAGGGATTTTTTTTTTCCAAATTAATTTCAGAAAATTTCACATGTTCCACGTTGTCAGCCAAGTCAGCATGTTCCAGCGCGTGTTATACACATACTCCAGCAATTTGCAATTTAACCTGTTTTGACACAACACGATAACGTTTGATTCTAAATTGACACAAGAACTAACGGCTGGACCTGAATTGTAGTTTGCGGCAAACGTTAGAACCTCAATTGCGCATTTAGCCATAGTTTTTGGTATTAATGTCCCAGAGGACGACAATAGAATGATAGACAATTCAGTCAAGTTCATGCTTCCAGATCATCATTGTCTTTGGGAGGTTCCTTTGGCCAAGGATGGAACATTCTGTGGGAAACCCTGGGAAAAGGTCATGCATGCATGATTCAGGAAAATGATATGTGGAGCTCAATTGCCAATCAAGAAAAGTAAAGCAACCGTTTCAATGAAATATATGAAACATAGATGAGTGGAAACATAATGGTATTCAGTGGCAAAATTGACATATGTGGCCTTCATATGCAGCCATACCTATTATGAAGCAATGATAGAACATAGATGATTAGAGAAACATAGGAAGTTGTTTGATATAAGTCAAAACAGAGGGACTATTAAAACAAACATCACCATATAAATGTTTTCCCAAGCTCATGCACACCCATTGATCCAGGATAGAAAGAATCGAATGTTATATATATATATATATATATATAAACTGCTTCTAAATGTAGCCTTAAGAGCATTTTAGGTTCAAGTAAAGTTGCTAAAAGATAATTTCACTGAGGCTTTTAAGAGAATTCTATATGTCCTTGACTGATAAATGAAACAAGTGATGAACTTTGGTTATATTCCAAGAAGAGCACAACCATAAAGATCATGCTCAGAGTTGGATTACACATTCAAATGAGGCAAATAAAAGCAAATTAGTTGTTATAAGTTATAAGGTCCAAACAGGCAACTCATTTGTAAAGCAAGTCATGACCTATGTATCTTTCATAAAATTAATAGGTATATTAAGAATTGAAGAACATTTATGAGAAAATGAGAGGATGAAATAAGTGCGGCAGAAAATTTCTAACGACTCAAGCTTTCCACAACTGTAGTATTGCAATTCTAGCAAAGGATGAAATCCTGGATAGACCCCTGCAATAAAACAGACTGGTAAGTTCAATGCCAGTAATTTCACAATTCAGGAACATAATATATTGTATAGTGTATATTCTAATTTGAAGTAATTTAAGACTCGATAACTTTTATCAAAATTCTTAAAGGAGCTTTAAGGCGAATTTTTTTTAAGGCTTTACGGCGAAATTTAAAATGTCATAGGTGAGCACTGGGTTTAAAAGTGCCCATTTAGGTTAATTAATGTTGGTCTAAACTCATGGAATATTAAAATAGACTAAATGAAAGAAACTATAACTCATGACATACTTTCATACACTGGAATGGCCAATCTGCAAAATTTTAAAGCTTCTTTCCACTCGTCCAGCTGCATTAGAATCTGCAGAATCAAGTAATCCACTTTAATCAGAATCATACGCTACATGGGAATAAATTTGTTCAAAATTAATAATGTTTACCTATATGCACACTCACATGAAAGGACAAAAAGGAAAATGAATTTGATATATATGTCATTATTCATGTTAGTTATAAGAATATAAAGAATTAGTTTTCTTTTCATCTGTCTTTTTTCATGACTAAAGATTATATTTATATTTACAAATTGCTTAATGTATTTACACCATAATTAACATTCTGGAATATTTTGAATCTTACAGAGCCAAGATCTGAAGCACCACTGCACCAGTGTCTCTTGTCCCAATTTACATTAGAGAATAGCCTAACAAATTAAAAGGTAACATAAATTAGAAAGTACAAAACGCAAGAACAATTCTTATAAACATTTAAAGCCATAAATGTATAAGAATAAATAAACTATCAATCTTGTAGTATAAAATTAGTAATCAGACTCTTTACATTTCTTTTCACATAAAACCCTTAGAGAAGACCTCTTCCCTTTTGGTATTGTTGATTCAAATTCACATGACAAAGGTAACCATGTTCAGTAACTAATTCAAATTCACATGAACTTAATGCTCCACTTGTAAGAAAAATATCATAATCCTCTTCAAATGAGCTGAGTTCATGTCCACATACAGAATATTACAAAATAGGAATAGAGAAAAGGTCAAGAGGTCCCAACAAAGCTCTCTTTCATTTGTCAGCTTAGTTGAATAAAATAAACATATAAGAGTAAGAGACAATAACAAATGAACTAGAGAGAACGATTCATTGCAGATTGACAATCGGAAACTGAAAGTAACAAACATTAAATATAAGGGCAAGTCTTTTAATGTCTGATACATTCGCCAGAGCAGAACTCAATACGGAAATAGTGATTCACAAGACTACTCAAATAAAGATGATAAGTAAAATGATTAAGTAGAAGGACACTGAGACCGGTGAAGTTGAATAGACCCAATGGCCAGAGGAAGAAGACGAAAACTATTTTCATTATAAATACTACAAAACATATCTAAAGGGAAAAAAAAAGAAAAATGTATGACCAACAAGTGATTGGTTGAGGTGGTAAGCAGTCTCCACCCCAACATGGTGAGAACACAAGTTAGATCTCCAAAAACACATTTCTCGGGATCTTTCAGTCCGAAGAGATTAATCTCCGTCCAAAATACTAAGAATAAACTTGTTTAACAAAAAAAAAAGATTAGAAGAAAGCCGAGAAAGAGTATGGACTTAACTATGACCAGAGGATAATATAAAAGAACAAGATATATAAGTGACCAAGTGAAACTACTGAGAGAAAATATTATTGTGTTTAAAGTTAATGCGTGGATTATTTAGTTTTTTACTATACTTTTCGGATTTTCCCATATTTAATGGGTGCACAACTATAAAAATAAAACACCATAGATTAATTTGATTTCATACACCTCAAAGGGGATGGCGGATTTGAGTGGGGGCACATGCCCCATGGTGGATTCATCTCTGAACGAGTTGGCGTGCATGAATTAAGCCACATGTCAATTCTCCTTAAATGAGATTTAAATGATATATAGTGTGTTATCTAGCGGGTATACAACTACAAAAATGAAAAACACCTTAGATAGAGTTTTCATACACCTCAAAGGATTGAACAGTTGAAGGATTTGAGTGGGGGCACGTGCCCTGGGTGCCCCCATGGTGGATCCATCCCTGCAAATATACTTATCTCCAAAAAGCAGCATAATAAACATCATAATATCCATAATAATAGTCTTTACATTCCTAGTATCCAAATATACTTATCTCCAAAAAGCAACATAATAATAAACATCATAATATCCATAAAGGAGTCTCAAGGCTAGAAAAGACATAACCTAAATAGTAAGAAAATCAAATAGTAAGAAAAACTCGGCCAAAATAGTAAGAAAAGACATAACCTAAATAGTAAGAAAAAAAAACTCGGCAAAAAAAAAATTAGTAAGAAAATCAAATAAGTCTGGATATAGATTCTTTTCATGATGAGGATCATAGAAGGATGCAGTAATCAAATCTAGAACGAACCCACAAAAATCAGCTTCATTGGACATATAATTGGCAAGGAATTCTGTGAAGCTAAGAACATCCTGATAACTTTTAGCTGTTGTATGGAGGTGGACGAACAAATTCCTCATGAAAAGGATGAAACACTCAAATTATCTTTGTAATGACGATCGACTTGTGCTATAGTTCTTTTGTAATAATAACATCCCTACAAATGCTGGTCAACCTTGGCAACATGAAATAAGACCTTGAATTTCTTCCTCCATTTGAAACCATTGAAATTAGGATGAGCCACCAACGCTTTTAATGCCTAGGGATATCTGTTGTTGTAGTCAAGCATGGCACTCATCACTCTCGTAAACTTGAGTGGTGACCAAAACAATGGATGATTAATTAGAAAGTCAATGTGGAACCTACAAGTAAGAAGATATTATTATGTAAGTAGAGGATTGGCTATCAGAGGAACTTTTTAAAGGACATTATGAACTATAATATTAAGGAGAAGAACATACCAAAATGTCATTACATTCTTGCACAAGGAGATAAAATTTTGTGCTTTCTTTGACAAGGATCTGGGGTTAATATCATTTTCCCACAACAAATATACTTATCTCCAAAAAGCAGCATAATAAACATCATAATATCCATAATAATTGTCTTTACATTCCTTAGTATCCAAATATACTTATCTCCAAAAAGGAGCATAATATTAAACATCATAATTTCCATAAGGGTGTTACTAAATACCGCCCCCTTTTACTAGTCACCGCCCCCCCCCCTTTGGACTATTTTGCCCTTTACTTTATTTTCCATCAAACTTCAAACTTTTCAATTCTCTCAAATTCTCTCAACCTTCAAACTTTCAAAGCTTAATCATTCAAAATCATTCAAGTAAAACAACATCAAAACTCATGTACAAAGATTTTTTCGGATTAAAAGTATGTTTTTTTTTAAAAAAAACACAAAAAATTTTTCATTAATCAAAGA
>AWUE01012371.1:0-28958 GCA_001974825.2 Corchorus olitorius
GCGATCCGCGCGCGACCCGCTGTTTCTGGGTTTTTTTTTTCTTTTTCTTTTTAGATTTTCTTTTAATTTCTTTTTATCTTTTAATAAGTATTGGTTGGACAATTCATTTAGCTTAAATGGGTATGAATATGTCAATATTAGCAAGAGGATTTTAATCTTTGATTAATGATAAATAGAAAATTTTTTTTCTTTCTTTTTTTTTTTAAAAAAACATACTTTCAATCCGAAAAAATCTTTGTGCATGAGTTTTGATGTTGTTTTACTTGAATGATTTTGAATGATTAAGCTTTGAAAATTTGAAGGTTGAGAGAATTTGAGAGAATTGAAAAGTTTGAACTTTGATGGAAAATAAAGTAAAGGGCAAAATAGTCCAAAGGGGGGGCGGTGACTAGTAAAAGGAGGCGGTATTTAGCAATCCAGTTTCCATAAATGAGTCTCAAGGCTAGAAAAGACATAACCTAAATAGTAAGAAAATCAAACAAGTCTGGATATAGATTCTTTTCATAATGAGGATCATAGAAGGAGTAATCAAATCAAGAATGAACCCACAAAAATCAACTTCATTGGACATATAATTAGCAAGGTATTATGTGAAGCTAAGAACATCCTGATAACTTTTAGCTGTTGTATGGAGGTAGACGAGCAAATTCCTTAAGAAAAGAATGAAACACTCCAAATTATCTTTGTAATGACGATCGACTTGTGATATAGTTCTTTTGTAATAATAGCATCCCTACAAATGCTGGCCGACCTTGGCAAATTGAAATAAGGCCTTGAATTTCTTCCTCCATTTGAAACCATTGAAATTAGGATGGGCCACCAACGCATTTAATGCCTAGGGATATTTGTTGTTGTAGTCAAACATGTCACTCATCATTCTCGTAAACTTGAGTGGTGACCAAAACAGTGGATGATTAATTATAAAGTCAATGTAAACCTACAAGTAAGAAGATATTATTATGTAATAAGGGAATTGGCCATCAGAGGAACTTCTCAAAGGACATTATGAACTATAATATTAGGAAGAAGAACATACCAAAAGGTCATTACATTCTTGCACAACGAGATAAAATTATGTGCTTCCTTTGACAAGAGCCTGGGTTAATATCATTTTCCACAGCAAATATACTTATCTCCAAAAAGCAGCATGCTAAACATCATAATATCCATAATAATTGTCTTTACATTCCTTAGTATCCAAATATACTTATCTCCAAAATGCAGCATAATAATAAACATCATAAAATCCATAAATGAGTCTCAAGGCTAGAAAAGACATAACCTAAATAGTAAGAAAATGAAACAAAACTGGATATAGATTCTTTTCATGATGAGGATCATAGAAGGATGCAGTAATCAAATCTAGAATGAACCCACAAAAATCAGTTTCATTGGACATATAATTGGCAAGGTATTCTGTGAAGCTAAGAAAACGACTAAATGCGCAATTTAGGTTCTAACGTTTGCCGCAAACTACAATTCAGGTTCTAACGTTAGCTCTTGTGTCAATTTAGAATCTAACATTATCATGTTGTGTCAATTCAAGCAAATTATAGACGGAACCGTTTGTTGCAATAACACACGCAAAATAATCATGTGAGGCAGTACACGTGGCATTAATTAGCCACATGGCAATAATAAAAAATAAATGAAAATACCAAAACGACGTAGTTTAATATTTTATTTTATTTTATAATAGTAATAATAAATAATATATACTAAATAAAATTAGGAGAATTTTTTTTAAAAAGCTTTTCTTTGTAAAACGGGAATTGCAAAGGTTGCAATTCCTGGATCTGCCTCTAGATCTCAGACGGAGACACAACGAGATCTCCGATCCCGTGGTGGTCCTCCGATCCCGCCGTCGCGTCCTTCAAAACAGGCTTCATTCGTCACTGGTGGAGGAACTGAATCCGACAAATTTACCTTATCTAAACCGAAGAGAAAATCGGGATTCATCGGCGGCACCGCCGCAGCAGGAGGAGAAGAGCCATCAAGATTCTGAATCTGCACAGAGTTCAACGCGTCAACGAACGGGAAGAGAAAATCTCAAAGCACTAACAGTGGATGCAAACAAACACATCCTAATTTGATTGCAGCGGCATTAAAATGAAGAATGTTGATATAACCTCAGCTTTTCCTGGTAAAAATACCCACACACAACCAGTGGCGTAGCCAATATTTTTTGTTACTGCGGTCAAAGTTTTCTCAAGTGAATTAATATTTTCAATAATTATAAATTGACTTATTTTGTTATATTGTATATTAGCATCAAAATGAATTTTTTCAATGAGCTTATGTTCAAATTTACAATTTCTAAAGGGGCCAATACCTTAAAAGAAAAAAAATATAGGGTCAATAACCTTATTTACATTTCTAAATGGGTCAAAAGTCTTAAATCTCTTTTAAATGAGTTCATTTTATAATTTTTTTCATATATAAAATAATGAAGTTTTAGATTTGAGTGGGGTCAATTGACCCCACTCTCCCTAAGGTGGCTACGCTCCTGCACACAACCCTCAACCAAACTCTCTCTCAATCCCAAACCCCCTTCTTTAACAAACTCAAACATCCATTTTCAATAACAATACCCAAATCCCCCCATTTCCATTCCCTTTTTTCCTTTTTAATTTACCTACTATATATACTTAGCTCTGTTTTCTAGGTTTTTTTTCCTCCTTGGGAATGGATTGTTGGTCTCCTTTTTAACGGTTGATGAAGAATTTGAGAAGTTTGTGATTTTCATTTCTCCTGTTTTCTTTTTCTTTTTTCCTTTTTTTGTCTTTGTTAGTAAGACTGAATTCACTTTTATATCATATGGTAATTCTCAATTATTGGCTTTTGTAATTAAAATGCCTTCTTTTTTTTTTTTTCAACTTTTCCTGAATTTTTTACCATTTTGTATTCAGATTAAATGCAAACAAGAGTTTCAATAGTTTTCGTTGTTTTTCATTAATGGTTTTGCAGGGTTACAGGTGATAATGCAACAAGCAGAAAAGCAACCTTAATTAAGTTAACAGATTGAATTTTTAAAAGTTTTCATTTATTTTAGACGAGCAATTGTTGTGGATTGTCTGATAAATTTTTGGGTTCAGTTTTTGGCAATTTATCATGACTCTTCTTGGTGTTCTTGATGAGTTCATGAGAAAAAGAGAGTTTTGATCTTATTTTGAGATGAATTTTTTAAAAATTTGTGTTTTTGATAGAGAAAAGAAGTTAAATAAAGTGATTTTTTTTTTAAATTTTTTGTAAGAATTTTTTTGTCAGGTGAGAGAGTAATTTTTTTTTTGAGATAAGAATCATTTTCATTTCTTAAAGAGATTGGGATTACAAACGCACAGGAAGACCCGTACACCGCTACATGATTAGCTAAAATACAGAAATGTTAATCTATGAGCCAACAAACCCCTTCCCCAACAAACAAACCCAGTGAAATCTCATTACAATTCAAATAAATCTCTATACCCAAACATCTAAACATCTAAATGAGAATTCAACCCAAACTAGAAAACTAAACCATAAATAAACTACATATATACCTACCAAATAAACAAACAAATTACAAACAAACTCACATTCCGTGAGAGTTGAACCTAAGACCTCTTGGTCTAGGTAGGCTGGAACTAAGAGTCCAGTACTCTACCACCAGGCCAAATGCCTGATGGCAGTGAGAGAGTAAGTAACGAGGCAATTTTTTTTTCAAATTAATTTCAGAAAATATCACATGTTCCACGCGGTCAGCCAAGTCAGCATGGTCCAACGCGTGTTATACACATACTCCAGCCATTTGCAATTTAACCTGTTTTGACACAACACGATAACGTTTGATCCTAAATTGACACAAGAGCTAACGGCAGAACCTGAATTGTAATTTGCGGCAAACGTTAAAAGCTAAATTGCGCATTTAGCCGATCTCAATTGTGGGCTTAATACATGTGAGTTGTTTTGATCAGTGAATAAAAAACCGTACCGGACCGGCCGGTTCAACCAGTTGAACCGGGAAGCGGTGCCTAGTCCGGTATCGATATGTGTAGAAAATTGGTAAGTCAACGTACCGGCGTTGACACGGTTCAACCGCGGTTGAAACCGGCCGGTTTACAGGGTTTTTTAACCGGTTTTGGACTTGGTCAACTTTTTTTTTTTTTGAAAAATTTTAAAAAAACAATTGCAAATGGTAAGAATCGAACCCAACACACTTTGAATGAAGACAAAAGACTTAACCACTCCACCAAAGTGTTATTTAATGATTATTTCATCATATATTATATTTATTTTATACTAAAAAATATTTTTTTTAAAAAAACTCTTAAACGGTTTAATCACCAGTTTAACCGGTTGAACCGGATACCAGTGGCCACATCGGTATGGCCTTCGGTCCGATATTTTATTCATTGGTTTTGATTAGTTTCATGGCCTACCTTAAACAATTGGGAGTTGCAAGGAATCTATTGAAGCCCATATACAGTAACAGAATTGTGCCCAAATGGAGCTTGGCCCATAACTATAAAGTGAAAGCCACCCAGACGGTAAAAAAAAGTGCTTCCCAATCTGATATTTTTTCCCTCCCAACAAAACAATCTTCTTCAAGCAAAGGATAACTTGGGCAATTGCCAATATACCTTTGCTTTTCTAATTACCCAAAGGCCAAAGCTGCAACCAAAATCATTAAACTAGACGAGACACCAGAGTATTAACAAATTCAGCAAGAAGAAAACGAAAGGGTTTTTTTTTTTTGTTAATTTGATTTGAAGCTTTATTACCGCCGTAATGAATTCTTATGACCGGAGATATGGCGACCCTGAATCTTACCGTCAAAGAAGAAGGTACTTCAGGCTGACACCCAGATCTATTTCTTCTGACCCCAGCAAGATTAATTTGTTAGTTTTTCTTTTCTTTTTTTATGATTTATTGATTGAAAACTGTATTTTTCCCTTATTTTTTGTAGTGATTTTATGGGCCAACCGCCTCCGGTAGGTCCACCAGCTATGGTCCCGCCATCTGGTTCTAGCTCTTACCCCCGCGGTGGACGCGTTTCCTACGGAGGTCCTCCGACGGCGCAGCCGCCGACTTTTCAGGGAAGAGCGCCTGCAGCAAATACGTACCCGAGTTTCCAACCACCCGCGGGAAGATTCGAGATGGGTGGCGGTGGGGGCATGGGTAATGGTCATGCTGGAGACAGGAAAAGTGATGCGGTAAGAGGTCGTGGTTCTAGTGGATTTAGAGGTGGTGGAGGTGGTCGTGGTGGCGGTGGCGGTGGCGGGAGGGGTTTTGGGGGAAGGCACGGTGGGTCTTCTAGAGGGGATTTAGACAATGTTTCGCTTCCAAAGCAAAATTTTGGAAATTTGGTTCCTTTCGAGAAGAATTTTTATATTGAGAGTCCTGCTGTTAGAGCAATGACAGAGCAAGAAGTTATGGTGTACCGGAAAAAAAGGGATATTACAGTTCAAGGACATGATATTCCAAAGCCTATAAGGATGTTCCATGAAGCCAATTTCCCTGGTATTTCTATATTGGTTGAACTTTCACCTTTTCTTTCTTAATAATAATCCAAATTTGATTTGATGATAAGATTTTATGTAATTCATATGTGTTAGATTACTGCCTTGATGTGATTGCTAAGTTGGGTTTCGTGGAGCCAACGCCAATTCAGGCTCAAGGGTGGCCTATGGCTTTGAAGGGCAGGGATTTAGTTGGGATTGCTGAGACTGGTTCTGGTAAAACACTGGCATATTTGCTGCCTGCATTGGTGCATGTCAGTGCGCAGCCACGATTGGGTTAGTAGTTCTCATCAGTTCATTTTTTAAGGTGATTGCAGTGTTCATTTAAATCCATTTGCTCACGACTTTGTTTCTATGGTTAACTTAGCATATGGTGAGGGCCCTATTGTGTTAATATTAGCACCTACTAGGGAGTTGGCTGTCCAGATTCAAGAAGGAGCTGCAAAGTTCGCCACATGCGCTAATATCAGAAGTACTTGCATCTATGGTGGTGCTCCTAAAGGACCACAAATTCGGGATCTTAAAAGAGGTATTCCTAGTTCTCTATCTGAATGTTAATACCTTTATGGCACTTGGGTTATTTCAGAATTAAATTGAAATTTTTTGTATGCTAGGTGTTGAGATTGTAATTGCTACACCTGGTCGACTGATAGATATGCTAGAAGCTCAACACACAAACTTGCAAAGAGTGACTTACCTTGTTTTGGATGAAGCTGATCGAATGTTGGATATGGGTTTTGAGCCTCAAATTAGAAAAATTGTTGCTCAGGTAGCTTTATTTTTTGTCAAGTTGTGTTCTTTTTGGTTATTGTTGACTGTTGATTTTAGAAAAATTCTATGTCTTTGGAAGGTACAATTTTATTCTGAATTTAGCAATGCAGTAGCGAAATGGTATACCGTATACACTGCATAGATGATAGTTGATTATTGCAGAAAACATACTTATTGGCATCGAATTCTAAAAATATGTTAAAAAAATGCATAGTTCAGTGACTGAGATGTCGAAATAGTGGTTTAGTCGTGATGGCAATGCTGTTAGCCACATTCAGATTTGCTAATGTTTCCATTTTTCTATTTGAGAATAAAGGTATATCCATATAAAATTTAATTAGTTATATGTCTAGACGTTAGACCAAAGTTGAATCGTTGGTTTCTAAGGTTGCTGGCATTTTGTTATTTATAATTAAAGCAAATGTTTTGGATCTTTATATGACAATTTGGTTTTGTTGATAATCAGATTCGGCCTGATAGACAGACATTGTACTGGAGTGCAACATGGCCGAAGGAGGTTGAATCTCTGGCGAGGCAGTTTTTATGCAATCCATATAAGGTTTTGTGATGAAGTTGTCCTGGCATCTATGTTTGCAATGCTGCTATGTTCTTTTATTATATATTTTGGAGGTTCTTAAATGCTTATTTAGGGTTCCAAAATTTGTTATGATGCTTAGGTTATTATTGGATCACCTGATCTTAAAGCAAACCAATCTATAAACCAAGTTGTTGAAGTTGTAACAGAACAGGAAAAGTACAACAGGTTTGTCTGTGCAACTCTTTCGGGGAAGGTTTTGTTTTGTATTGTGATATTAATTAGTGGGCTCTCTCTCTCTCTCTCTCTGTACAGGCTAATAAAATTGCTCAAGGAATTGATGGATGGGAATCGAATACTCATATTCATGGAGACAAAGAAGGGATGTGACCGAGTTACTAGGCAGCTGAGAATGGATGGATGGCCTGCCCTTTCCATCCATGGTGATAAAAATCAGAGTGAAAGAGATTGGGTCCTTGCTGAATTTAAGAGTGGCAGAAGTCCCATAATGACTGCCACTGATGTGGCTGCACGGGGTCTTGGTAGGATCACTGTGTGTTAGGAGTCTTAATATATTAAAATGTTGGTCTTGAAATGGTGAAGATAAGCGAGTCTGCCAGCTGCTGTCCAGTTTCCTCAGATAATAATTTGTGGCTTGGGTGCAAAGGAGGTGTCATGATGTGCACAAGAAATCTGTGGACATAAATATCTTTTTAACCCATAAGCATCTCCATAAGGATGAGTTGGACTAAGAGGCATAGTGGGTTCTCATATTTATTGGATGACCCCTAAGATTGGCTAATACCTTATGGTTGCAGCTCATGTTACGTGGACATAGGGAGCAGTTTGCATTATAGTTGAGCTAATAATCTATAGTTTTGGGTGTTCTGTTATAAACTCAGGCTACTTTGTACCTCTCTTTAGAAAAGTTATATTTCCTGATTGTAGGTTGGGGCAAAAGAAAATTAGAAAGCTCTCTCATGTGAGGTTGGATGTAATTGCTTGAATTGCCTGAATTGATATGGCTCCTATAATTACATGTCTAAGTAACATGGCTGAAGTTGAAGTATCGCCCATCCACGGTTATGAAGCTGGTTTCGTGTGGCAGCCTGGTTGACTTACATTTGCTTATATTTCCCTGATTGGACACGAAAATGCTGGTCGTGAAGCTGTTCCTTATCCCTGCAAGGTTAAGGTGGGCACATTTATCTAATGAATGTGTTATCTTAATATTGATCATTTGGATCTTAGGGCGCAGGGATAAGGGAGGTTTTGAAAGTTTTAGGGTTCTTAGGGTACCGAGCCTGCTTAGCAAAAGAATGTTGCATGAAATTTGAAGTTTATGTGACCTTCACTGATCATTTGATCTAGTGTTAGAGATAATGTCAAGCTGAGTGACTGGCTCTTCATAATTGCCCTGCCTATCTTGTTATATGATTTCAACCAAATTTCTTGCTTGGTCTGCCTGAGTTATCTGGTTTTTTAGAGCCTATCTATATTTGCCACAACTATATCACTTACTTAACTCTGTGCATTCTTTATTCTGATTTTCCTTTGTTTACTGTAGATGTGAAGGACATAAAGTGTGTGATCAACTATGATTTCCCTACCAGCCTGGAGGATTATGTGCATAGGATTGGGCGGACTGGTCGTGCGGGGGCTAAAGGAACTGCTTTTACGTTCTTCACGCAGGCAAATGCAAAGTATGCTAGGGACCTTATCAAGCTTCTGCAAGATGCAGGCCAGGTTGTCTCTCCTTCATTATCTACGTTGGCCCACTCTACTGGTTTTGGAGGTAATACTTTTGTTTGGAAGCCAAAAATTAAATAGATGACTGAATAACACTTTATGGATATATCCTGGAGAATCAATATGCTTCCTTTGATTTTGTTTTTTTTAGGTTCTGGTGGGAACTTCCGCTCTAGAGGACGTGGAGGTTATGGTAACCGATCAGGATCTAATACTATACCTCTTGGTGCAAGGAGGCCTTGGTAATTTGGATATATGTTGCTTTTGACTCTTTGATCGTCGACATGCTTGGCAATGGATTCCTTAGCCTCCAAATATAAGAAAAACCTTCACAAACAAATAGAATGTACCCGTGTTATGAAAGATGCACTCTTCCACGTACGTACATGTGCATTGTGTTGCTGCCTGTGAACTTGAAGCTGACTTTGATGGAAGGAACTTAGCTTAGTGTTCTTTCTGGGTACGGTGTAGGATGTTCAAGATTCAAATTATTTTATTTTATTTTAATATATTTTTTTTGGATTTTAATAGATTTAAATGATTTATATTTTAGTCTTATAGATATATGTATCACAGCACCTTTTGAGCTTTTAAGAATGACGTTTTACAGATTCATATGGAAGTGTTTGGAAATGTAGTTTGGCATATAGGAAAACATTGCTTTACCAATTTTCATGTAAATGTAAGAAGATTACTTTGACAATTCAGTTGCATAAGGGATAGTATTACCTTTGATCTTTTCAATGAGGTCATAAACACCATGCCAGGCGCCATTGGTCCTACAATGCTTTCTGGAATTCCTGTGCTCTAGTCTTTGGTTATGCTGTATAATATAAACATCTCATTATCTTGTTGATTAGGGAAACTGCAAAGTGCTTGGCAACTGTTAATCTTAAAAAGGGTCTATATCTGTCGACATGAGAACTTTATGTGTTGATCTTATGAATCCGAGTGTGTAATGAAACCTTTATTTGAGCGAGTGATATCTTACGGAGTGCTTTAATCTATTATCTTGTTTGAGCCGAGTTAGTCTATTATAGAGGCAAAGTTCTCTCAATAGATAATGGTTTTTACCAAGATTCGAAGTCAAATCCGAGACCCTTGATTACAGCGAGCAAAACTAACCTTTTTTTTTTGGGTAATTTAATAACCAATTGTTTTTTTGCCAGTAATCACTACTAATCAACCAATTGATGGTTTTGATTAATTTCACAAAAAAAAAATCCAAAGATTTAAGAAGGCCCAAACGTCCAAAGGAGAGTTAAGAAGGCCCAGCCCAGATATATATTAAGCAGAAGAAAAATGAAAATCCATATTGCAAGGACAAAGAGGTAAAATCATAGTGCTAGACTTCCTCTATATATGACACAAAAACCCTAATTCCAATTTCTTGCGCCCACTCCTCTCCCCAGCAGCAGCAGCAGCCGCAGCAAAGCAGAGACCCATTTCGAGGAGCCGAAAATGACGACCCGTTTCAAGAAGAACCGGAAGAAGAGAGGGCACGTGAGCGCTGGGCACGGTCGTATCGGCAAGCACAGGAAGCACCCCGGAGGTCGCGGTAACGCCGGAGGTATGCACCACCACCGTATCCTCTTCGACAAGTACCATCCTGGTTATTTCGGAAAGGTCGGTATGCGTTACTTCCACAAGCTTCGCAACAAGTTCTATTGCCCCATTGTCAACATCGACAAGCTCTGGTCTTTGGTCCCTCAAGAGGTTAAAGAAAAGGCTAAGGGCTCCAAGGATTCTGCTCCTTTGATCGATGTTACCCAGTTTGGTTACTTTAAGGTTTTGGGTAAGGGTGTTTTGCCTGAGAACCAGCCTATTGTTCTCAAGGCTAAGCTTGTTTCTAAGACTGCTGAGAAGAAAATTAAGGAGGCCGGTGGGGCTGTTGTTCTCACTGCTTAGAGGTTTTGTTTTAGGGTGGATTTTAGTTTTGTTTTCTAAATGTTTATTATTAGCACTTAAATTGGTATTTTGATTTGAGTTTTGTTTCTGGCATGAGCTTGGATACTGATATATGGTTCGTCTCTTTTTATTAAGAAATGGAATGGAGTTACCTTTTTTCCAATACTATGTTGTTGTTGTTTCTACCATTGGCTGATTAGAATTAGATAGTAAATGCTTTTTGTTAATTTGGGCATTTTAGGATGATTATGATTTACTTTGATAATGCCAAGAGAATATATTGAAATTAGTTTTTTGTTTGGATGTGTTTCTGGAAAATGTGGAATCTTTATGGAAAATTTCCGGTTTTTGTTGATTTTGGGTGTCTGAAAATGCTGAGCTCTGAAAGTTGTGGTTCATAGATATAATAATTTGGGATGGTTAAGGTTCTTATGTTTTTGTGGATTAAAGCTTATTTTAACTGTGAGATTGCTTACTTGAGCAAATTCCATTGACAAACCTTGTAATTATGTTGGTCACAAGTTTAATAAGTTTGTCGAGATTAGGTTTTGATATGGTGTAGACATGTTTCTTATGGCTGTTTTAGGGTATTGTACAAGTATGTACACCTCCTAAGCTTATCGGACGTTTAGACCCTTAAAATCTTGGGATGAAGAAATTGCTTAGTAGTTTCTTATTGGTTTTCTTTTGTGATTGGAAACCATTCTGAGCCAAGAGTCATATTCATATATATGAATTCCCTGTTATTGAAGAGCATTGCTTGAATAATGAATTGTTTGTACAAGAGATGATTTTGGGTGTTTACTATTATAGATTTAGCTCTTGGATGGAACGTTAATGGTTGATGTTGTCAGTATCATATTTTTCGAGAACGATAGATTAGACCTAAAATATTGTTGGCTGATTCGTAGAATTTTTTTTTTTTTTTTTTTTTTAAACCTCACGAGCATTTCAACATGAGCAATGTAGCATGTTCATAGTTTCTCAGTCCTGCGTTGAAATTGAAACAACAGTTCCAACTGCTCGAGTCAGGAAAGTTGATTGAAGGTGGCAAATTTGGGCCACAACGTTCCAAATTTTCGCAATGATCCATGGAAAATGTTAACCGAGCAACGGGATATTATTAGGCTTTTACCAAGAACGAGAATAGGTTAAATCGTTACAATGGCCACTCGACTAGACTCATAATCCTTTGTTTGATTTTGAAACCTTTGACCCAAAAGCCAAACCCAAACCCAATCCACAAGAGTATCTAAAATAAGGTGTATTCTCCCATGGCCATGCACTTGTTGTGGAGCCATTTGATGCATTCATTTTCCCCGACCGTCGAATATTAAAAGGTTTAGCTAATGGCTATTATAAACTCCAACCTGTTTAGCCATTGGAGCCACTTGATGCATTCATTTTCCCCTAATCATCGGATATTAAAAGGTTTAACCAATGGCTATTATAAACTCCAACCTATTTAGTCATTCTGTTTAGCCATTGGATATTAAAAACTCCAACATGTTTTGTATAACCTGTATTTAGATGTTTAAACTCTATTCTTTTTGTTTGACCTTTAATTATAATTGTTCAATTACGCTATTTTACCCTATGAAATACATGAAATCTATATATCTAATTATATCTAGATTAATGACTTTAACCATTTCACAAATATGTTTGTAATTCAATTATCTGCACCAATCACAAATTCTCTTGCTTACAATTTATTAATACAAATCCTTTGTCAAATTTTAAAAACCCGTTGCAAAGCGCGGGTCAAAGACAAAGTATAATTTACAATAACCCAAAAACTCCAAAATAAGAGCACATATAGTGAAATGAATGCGCAGAGAAGATTATCCTAACGAAAGAATCTCTGTTTTGCCACCTTTGCAGCTCTATTTCTCTGATTCTTTCCTTCCCTGCTTTTAAAGGGCTTATATAAACTAAATAGAATATGTCTCAAGTTAACATGTTACATTGTACACTACCGAAAAAATTAAAAATTAATTAAAGGACTGCACCTTCTCCTCTCTTGCTCTATATGAACTGATCGTATGTATCTTCATCGAAGTTCTGAGAAGGATCTGCACTAGATACAACAGAATGGGCAGCGGCCAACTTCAACTGATATTAACTTCCATTGAGTGTTGATGCAATGCTCGACGCGTTGCCCTTGCAGCGCACTACTGCACAGAAGATAGAAATATATACTATTTACTTATATTCTAATTGTTTAAATAGCTTTTATGGAAAAAAAAATAAAATCTCATGATTGTGCATCAGTTGTCCTCACTGTAACTGGGTTTAGGGACGTTATCATATATATCTTTTTTCCTGACATATATGACCACTTGGTATGAAATGTGTTCATTTTTGCAGCTTCAAACGAGTAATAATGAGCAGAAAAGTAAAGTGGAGTTTTGGGGACAGAGTAAAACCTCTGTATTACCAAGCTACAGGGGATACCATATTCCAGTTGAGATCTGTTCCTTTTTTCTTTTCTGCATCTATCAATTCACTCTAATGTTCTTGGTTAGTTCTACATTTTCCTGTATAACTCTTTCCAAATAGGGTCAGCTAGCGAATGTTAGAATATGAAATCTTATGCTGCAAGGGCTTATTTGTGAGAGCTTAATATTTTTGTATTACCATTGTCCCTCATTGCATCTAAATTTAATGTTTCAATATAATGAATGATTGTCTTTACATAGGTGACATGTCATTCCAGCTCTTTAACCAGAATATTTCGGTCAAGGATTTGTATGGATCAAGCTTGCTACTGCACAACAGAGATGACATTAGCTAAATTATATGTCACAACAAGAATGCCTTGATGCTCAGAAACAATAACCGAGCCCATCAACATGTCAAGACACCGACACTATGGATCAAGCTTAGCACAACCTATCATTGCTTCGAGTGATTTTAATTGTGTTAAATTTTGTGTAATGTTCATTTTGCAGCGATACAAAGATAGAAACATGTATAGCCACAAAGATGGACGCAATGGTCGCCCATCCATCAGAATGAGACTAAGGTCCTTTAGTTTTTTAGACAATATTGCTCCACTAAAGTCACCTTCTATGAGTAGCAAAAAAAAAGTCACCTTCTATGACTGTAAGTATTGTATTTAGGAGGATGCCTAATAGATAGGTATATAATGTGCCTTTTATTAAAGCATATATGTGCTCTCCATTTTGCATCCTATGCTATTATCATTATTATCTATCCGTAACTATATCATCGCCCATGCTTACTAAAACTTCCCGCAGCGTAGCGCGGGCAGATGTGGTAGTAAGTTTAAAATAAAACATATTAAGATATTCATGTTTTAGCTTTAATAGGCATGCAGTTACATAACATTAAAATGTACCAGACAATGACAATGATGAAGATGAAGGTGAAAATGAAAATGATGACCCTAAAACCAACAATGAGGTATTAATTGGGTTGAGACATAAGAGTGTAATTTTCATGGCCAGAAAAAGAAGGATTAAAAATAATGGGATGGCACAGGGATTTGATTATGGCAAAAAAACCCACTCAATCATGGTTGCAAAGGTAATGCTTTTGAGTCAATTGCAACAGTTGTTTGAATTGAACCAGAAAGGGTTTTGTCAGGTAACAATAACACAGCAAATAACAACAGCACTCACTTTTAATTTCATCACTCTGCAATTTTGTTGTCATTATTACAACTTGCATTGCCACTTTGGGGACCATATGTTCTTATCATTATTCTATTCTGCTAGAAGATTGGATGAACCAGCATTAGGAATTTTGTTCAGTTAAATTATTTCAGAAACACAGTAACTAGAGTAATATTTACACACATTTTTGAATTCATCATTTTATTTTATATTTTCAAATAATATTAAGTGAAATGTTACAACCACTTAATCGTATTAGCAATGACATTATGGGATAGATCTCCAGTGATATACTAGCACAAAGAAACTCAAAAATGCAAAAGGACTAAGCAAAGATAAAAGAAGAAAAGTTGATCAAGAATTACCCAAATTTGTGAATCAATCATCCCCTGTAGGAAATAAAGTAAGAACCTTCCTTCCACCATTCCCACCATTCCCATTGGCAGATTCGAGATCTTCCACATAACTATTGGGAACTTGATTATGCACGGGCGGTGCCCCTCCGACTCCGATCCTATGAATTGGCTGCTGCGCCTGCCTTGCTAAGAAAGGATGCTCAAATTGACCATTCGGAGAAGACCCAAAATGCCCCATTTGTCTATGATACTGACTCTGCAAATGTGGATGCCCTACAGCTGCTGCCACTATCTGCTGTTGCTGGTGGTGATGCTGCAATGCTGGCACCGGCACAAACGGTAAGAAATGCTCTGAATTACCCCTTCCCGGATGAAGAAAGTGCGGCGGAACAGGTGAGCTTGCAAATAAATGGTCAGTCGCCGGATCAGCCGAAGCACCTCCTCCAGCTCCTCCGTTAGCACCAGCAGCACCGCCACCTCCACCACCCGATAAGCCTTGCATTCTCTTCAAATAAAGGCGATACTTCTGCAAATGACTAGCGACGTTTTCTCTGGTGAGACCATCAACACTCATCAACTGCATTATGGTCTTGGGGACGGCGTTCTTGATCCCCAAGTGAGCCACCGCGTCAACGAATCTTTTATGGAGCTGTGGGGTCCACACGAGGCGAGGGCGCTTGAGAGTGCGTGCAGGCTCATCTCCAGCAGCCCCAGAGCCCAAGTCACCGGAATCGGCGGCGAATTCGGCGGATGTGGGCTGGGAAGGAGGCTGGGCGGCTGAAGAGGGGGGAGGAGGAGCCTGTTGAGACGGCGGTCGTTGCTGGTGGTTTGGATTTCGAATGTCGAAGGCGATAGCAAGATCAGGCGTAATTAGGGTTTGGGAAAGGGGCATCAACTCTTCCGGCGAAGGCAGCTCTTCCTCCCATCTTGCAAACCAATTAGAGTCTTCTTCCCTCATTATTAACAAACTCTTGTAACAATTTATTTATAATCAAAGACCAAACAAATTCAAAGCCTCAATTTTGACGAGCAGCTCCTAAATTTAAACTAACTCTGCTGCTGCTGCTGCTGCTACTTCTGCAACAAAACAAAATATCATCATCGGCTTTTCAGGAAAAAAAAAACTTCGAAAGAATTCTTTTTATAAATTAAAAAAAGAAAACTACTAAAGTCTAATTATGAAAAAGAAAAAGGAAGAAAATACCCAGAAAAAAGAAGAATCCCCTCTGCAGAGTGGAAAGTTTAAGATTTGGATTGAGGTCAGAATGAGAAGAGAGAGAGTGGAGAGAGGTTGAGGTGGATCTTGTTTTCTTCTTTTTCCCCTTCTACTTTTACTTAGATGGATGGATAGCTGGCGCAGGTTACATTACATATTTTTTTTGTATGTCTTATTCATTTTTTTAATTTTTTATTTATTTTTTTTGGTATCTTTCCTTCTTCATGTTCGTTTTGTTTAACCGGGATAGTAATAATTAGTAAGAAGCATATATAAGATTTGTAGCGAGAAAGTGGCAAATTCCGGCCCATGCTATTCCAAATTTTGGCACTGATGATCCATGGAAATTACTAATTGTGTTAGGCAGGCTTTTAACAAGAACAAGAATAGGTTAAATCGTTACCATGGGCCATGGCCAATCGACTAGACTCAGAATACTTGTTTAATTTTGCAACCTTTGACCCAAAAGTCAAACCCAATCCAGAAGAGTATGTAAACTAATCCAACACTTTTGGATTTGACCCAAAAGCCAAATCCAATCTAGAAGAGTATGTAAAATGGGTATCCAAGTCCAACAGCCTTCCCTTTCTAATACAGCCATGAAATGCCAACTGATTGGGTAAAGATGTTCTTTGAACTTGTCTAAAAGTTACTATTTGTCTTAATGGAATGAGTTTTGATGTTTTAAAGGTTTCATATTCGAGTGTTGAGGAAAACACAAAGACGAGGAGAGTTTTTTTCCGTTTGAGATCAGTCGGTTCGGGTCGATTACGGTTTTGAAAATCCCAAACCCGTACACAGATCGATTAATACTTAATCTTTTGGCCGTTCAAACCGCCAAACCGCGGTTTGACTTAACCACAAAAGACCATTGACAGTTTCGGACAATTTGGACGGTTTGACCCGCCTAATGCTCACCCCTAGTCACAATTGAACCAACCTTGGGCCACTGCTTAATCCTCTTGCAAGTCTTTTTTTTGGGGGGGCCAAAATTCTCTTGCAAGTCTGGGTTGCATAAACTTGCATTATGAACTTCTTCCTCTGGCCTTTTTGACAAATTTGGAGCCCAAGTCTTTTTTTTCTTCAATCTTCTTTATGTTGCCCATATGCCTCTTCACTCTTTCTTCTTGTTGCCCACTGAGTTTGGCAAATGAGCCAATGGTTAAAAGCTGAATTTACCTAGTTTTTGAAAAGCAAGTAGCATAGTGAAGTTCTATTTAAGTCTGATATAATCATTATTGGAAAGGAAATTTCCATGAGATTATACATAGGAAATTTTTGACTAAAAAGAGTGCTTTCAATCTCTGTCTTTGTTTTGTTGATAATAATGACCAAATAAGCAATTTTCAACTTGTCCCCCTCAGTTACTTGACTTCTATTCCCAAACAAATGATGATTTCTAACAATTTTTCTTCCCCACAACAACATTTGGTAGGACATCTTTGCTACTTGCTGCTTAAGGTCAGCCTTCTCTCTTTCCACCTTTTTCATTTTCCCTTCTTCATTATGTTAGAAGTTTCTCTATCATGTTTATAGTTTTTTTTTCATTGATTTAATAATCAAATGTCCAAATCTTTAATGAGAAATCATCAAACAAACTAACAACCAAGCTAACAAACAAACTAATCTTTCTTCCCCATTTTTCTTCAAAGATGTGCCTTGGCATATCATCTTCTCTTACTGCTGTTGGCACACTTGGAAAACTAGAAATTTGAGAATCTTTCTGGGGAAATCTTTATTCTCCTCTCAAATCTTTACCCTTGCCTTCAACCAAGCTAAGGAGTTCTTCTCCCTTGCCTGCCCTAAACCTCCACAGGCAATCAAAACCTTAGCCAACATCGCTTGGGTTCCACCACCTCAGGGCTGGACCAAGCTTAACACTGATGGTTCGTGTATTGGATGTCCAGGAAGTGCTGGATCTAGGGGTGTTTTACGTAATGATGCAGGGATTTGGGTGGCTGGCTTTGTTAGGAAAATTAGAAGGGCCACTAGTTTGCAAGCTGAGTTTGTTGCTCTGAGAGATGGACTTGTTCTTGCTAGGAAGCTTGGTATTCAATATCTTGAAGTTAATGTGGATGCTACTTGCATCCTGTCTATCCTTTCCTCTGCTGATTCTAATTGTCATCCGTTGGGAAACCTCATTGATGATTGCAGGTCACTGAAGGAAAGTTTTTTGAATTGCATGCTCCAGCACTCATTCAGGGAGGCCAATCGAGTTGCGGATCGAATGACTAATTATGCTAGACAATTGGAGGACTCTAGTGAAGAAAATGTATTTAAATTTATGGATTGTCCCTCTTTTATTTTGGACTTGATTGTACTGGATTCTAAAGGGACTGCTGTCCCAGACTTATTTCTTCTTCCTAATATTATACTTCTCCTTTTCTACCAAAAAAAAAACTAACAACTAAAAATCAACATAACATTGAACGAAACCGAAGTACTGAAGAACTTGAACATTAGTAAATCTTAATCCAGGAGCTTACATAAACAAAATTTGACATATTATTGATGAAAAACAGCAAGTTTAAAAGAAAACATATTAAAATATGAATGTATTAGCTTTAATAGGCATGCTGCTACATAACATTAAAATGTACAGAAACAGACAATGACAATGATGAAGGTGAAGATGAAAATGATGACCCTAAGACCAACAATAAGGTATTAATTGGGTTGAGACAAAGAGTGCAATTTTCATGGCAAGAAAAAAGGAGGATAGAAAATAATGGGATCGAACAGGGATTTGATTGTGACAAAAAAAGCAATTCAATCGTAGTTGCAAAGGTAATGCTTTTGAGTCAATTGCAACAGTTGTTTGAATTGAACCAGAAAGGTTTGTGTCAGGTAACAATAACACAACAAAGAACAATAGTACTCACTTTTAATTTCATGTTGTTTTTTTGATTGAGAAACAAACGCTTGCAATTTTGTTGTCATCACAACTTGCATTGCCACTTTGGGGACCATATGTTCTTATCATTATTCTATCTATTTGCATTATATTTTTATTTTTAAATCATATTAAGAGAAATTTAACAACCTCTTAATCCAATTGGAATTGATTAGGATTCATTACAAGCATTGATATTGAGTGATTCAAAATGAAAGTTTTTTGGATTATTATTTTGTATGTGGTCATGGTCATTAGAATTTAGATTATGTTAATAGTATAAAAATAAGGCTAATTGCTCAAATAAGAGCCTAACGTTTGCCAAAATACTCAAATAAGGGTCTGATCTTTTAATTTGGCCAAATAAGGGCCTAACGTTTGCCAAAATGCTCAAATAAGGGTCTGGCATCGAAAATTTTCACGTGTCATCCAAACTGATGCCAGGTCCTTATTTGAGCATTTTGGCAAAGGTTAGACCCTTATTTGGCCAAATTAAAAGATTGGGCCCTTATTTAAGCATTTTCAATAACGTTAAGCCCTTATTTGGCCAAATTAAAAGATCGGCTCCTTATTTAAGCATTTTGACAAACGTTAGGCCCTTATTTGAGCAATTAGTCTAAAAATAATAATTACACATTTTTTAATTTACCATTTTACCTTTTTATTGTAAACGAAATGTGACAACAATATATTGTAATCATAAGATTAAACAACACTACTATCGACAACATATTAGGAATGATGATAAGTATCTCTCATCTATTTTTTTGGGATCACAGTTTACTCTTTATGCAGGCTAAAATAGGTGATTATGAATCTATATTGCAGATATTGAACAGTCTGAATTGGCTTATAGGGCAACTGGTAAAATATCGATAATTACATCATTATAATTAGTTCGAATACTCCCTGTCAGTTCGTACTGCTATTATGAATTTAATTGGAGATCATAAAATAATAAGTGCCAATTCAACTAAAATGAAAAAAATAATTGGATTGCTAAACACCGCCCCCTTTTACTAGCCACTGCCCCCCCTTAGACTATTTTGCCCTTTACTATATTTTCCATCAAACTTCAAACTTTTCAATTCTCTCAAATTCTTTCAACCTTCAAACTTTCAAAACTCAATCATTCAAAATCATTCAAGTAAAACAACATCAAACTCATTAACAAAGATTTTTCGGATTGAAAGTATGTTTTTTTTGAAAAAAAAAAGTAAAAAACAAATATCTATTTATCATCAATCAAATATTAAAGTCCTCTTGCTAATATTGATATATCCATACCCATTTAAACTAAATGAACTGTCCAATACTTATTAAAGGACAAAAGAAACTTAAAGGAAAATCTAAAAAAAAATCCCGCCTCTTTCATGTTTTTTTCTTCTTCTTTAAAGGTTTTTTTTTAAAGATTTTCCTTTAATTTTCTTTTGTCCTTTAATAAGTATTGGACAATTCATTTAGTTTAAATGAGTATGAATATGTCAATATTAGCAAGAGGACTTTAATATTTGATTAATGATAAATATATATTTGTTTTTTAACTTTTTTTTCAAAAAAAAAAAACATACTTTCAATCTGAAAATTCCTTTACCCATCCCGGATGTCGCTACTCCATGAATTTTGATGTTGTTTTGCTTGAATGATTGAGATTGATTGAGATTTGAAAGTTTGAAGGTTGAGAGAATTGAAAATTTTGAAGTTTGGAGGAAATGGCAAAATAGTCCAATGGGGGGGCGGTGCCTAGTAAAAGGGGGCGGTATTTAGTAATACCCCACTAACAATATTCAAGGCCGTAATCATTTCTATATGCTTGTTGAAAGTAATACAAGAAACAGGGCACTCACTACGTGAGTACATATGAAAATAAAATAATTAAAAGGAAGTTTGTGACAATAATTTTTGTAAATGAGTATTTTTTTTTGATTGATATAAATAAAATTTAAATATCTAATTTATCCTTGGGTAGTTCTAATTAAGATGGATAGTTTTTATTTGTTTTGAATTTTAAAAAAACGGAGTTTATTTCCTAGTCAACTTGTGACACAAACTCAGAACTTGACTTTATAATTAGTATAGATAACATCGTCATTCCTATTACGTTGTCCGTAGTGTTGTTTAATCCTGTTGATATGATTACAATAATATCTTGTTTTATATTTTGTTTGGCTTAATAGATAATTCGGCCTCTGAACTTGTAAGAAAGGGACAAATTAGCCCTTTAACTTCCAGAATTGTCAATTGCACACCTGAATTTGTAAAAAAAAAAAGAAAGACAAATTACCTATTTTGGATAGAAACTGGTTAAATTCCGTTAACAAGTGAACGGATATTGATATGATTCCGATACATTTCGTCCAATTTCCATCCAATTGTTAAAAGAATTTAACCAATTTTTGTTCAAAATGGTTAATTTGTACCTTTTTTTACAAGTTTAGGTGTGCAATTAGCAATTTTGAAAGTTTAAGGACTAATTTGTCCATTTTTTACAAGTTCAAGGGCCAAATTGTCTATTAAGCCTATTTTATTTTACAACAAAAAATAATTTGGTAAAATAAAAAAAATGTGTAATTACTACTCCAATACTGTTAATTTAAACTAAATTATAATAACCATCACAACATACAAAATAATAATCCAAAAACTTTCATTTTGATCTATACTTATAATCAATCCCATAATGTCATTGCTAAGAGGTTGTTAAATTTCGGTTAATATTATTTAAAAATAAAAAATTAAAATGATAAATGGCTTTATAGACATTTTAGCCCTTAAACTTGTGAAAAAGGAATAACTTAATCCTTAAACTTTCAAAATTACCAATTGCACACCTGAACTTGCAAAAAATGGATAAATTAGCCATTTTGGATGGAAATTAATTCAATTCCATTAACAATATTTGGATGGAAAGTAGCCCTTTTTAGACAAAAAATTGCATGGCTCCGATAAATTTTGTCCAATTGTTAATAATTTTTAACCAATTTCCATCCAAAATGGCTAATTTGTCCCTTTTTAAAAAGTTTTGTGTGCAATTAGCAGTTCTAGAAGTTTAATGACTAATTTGTCCATTTCATACAACTTTAGTGGCCAAAATATCTATTAAGCCAATGATTAATTCAAAAATATGTCTTTTAAGACAATCTAACTTAAATTGTTCTCCGTTAATATATTTTTGTACTCAATTTCATCCTTATTTTTTTTAATTCATTGAATGTTTCTTAATCGTTTTTAAGAATTAATGAACCATTAATGCTTTTTACAAATTTGTTTTTTTTATTTATTTTTTCATTTTAGTTGAATGGTAGTACTTATTATTTTATGGTCTCTAATTAAATTCATCAGTTTTTTTTTTTAATTTCATTATATCTTCCCATTCTTTAAATTTTTCTTAAGCAATTTCGTATGACGTCATTGAATTTGAGTAGATTATTAATTGTTATTTTTTTATTATTCTCTCTAATTTCCCTCACTCTTTTTATTTTATTTTACTTTACTCCCTCTTTATTTTTCTTAAAATTTTGAAAGAACTTTTTTTTCATCTCATCTTTTATTTGAGATTTTAAAATAATTTTTGTTCGTGATTTCAATATTTGGAAGATGAAAGAGAATTAAATTGTTTAATTTATTTGTTAATAACTTGAAACATAGCTGAGGGCTTTTCATCTAGTATATATAAAAGATTTTATTTTATATAAAGGCAATCTAACTTAAGTTGTCCTCCATTATTATTTTTTACTCAATTTCGTCCTTATTTTTTAATTCATTGAATGTTTCTTTTTTTTTTTAGGGAAAATTCATTGAATGTTTCTTAATTGTTTTTAAGAATGCATGAACAATTAGTAATGCTTTTGACAAATTTTTTTCATTGGTAATACTTTGTTTCAAAAAAAATTTCATGCTTTTGACAATTTTGAGCTCGTTTGGT
The DNA here is from genome assembly GCA_001974825.2 of Corchorus olitorius. Classification (NCBI taxonomy): domain Eukaryota; kingdom Viridiplantae; phylum Streptophyta; class Magnoliopsida; order Malvales; family Malvaceae; genus Corchorus; species Corchorus olitorius. Next base: position 22,493 of record AWUE01012371.1, read on the forward strand.
ATCGTTTCCGTTTTCTGTTTTCTGTTGCCAATTTTCTGTTTTTGGAAACAAAACAGTGAAAACATGTTTGGCAGACTGTTTCTGTTTTTAAAAATTTTGGAAACAGAAGCAGTGTTTTGGAAATAAGTGGAAGCAAGAATTTTGTGTTTTCATGTTTTTCCAAAACACTTCCAAAACACAGAAGCACAATGATGAACAGTAACTCACATGCTTTTTAATCATTTTTTTCACTTTTTATTTAAAACATAAACCAAATTGTATATCCAAACATGTTTTTGTTTTCAAAAATTGACAGCGCAACAAAAATAAAACGAAAACGAAACAAAAACAAAAAACAGAAAAACAAAAACGATGCCAAACGACCCCTTTTTATTTTTTCATTTTAGTTGAATGGTACTTATTTTTTTATGGATAAATTCATCATTTTTTCTTTGATTTCATTATCATATCTTCTCGTCCTTTAAATTTTACTTAAACAAATTCTTTTGATGTCATCTAATTTGAGTATGTTTTTTTTTTGAACAACGATAGAATTTTATTAATCGGAAAGATGGGATGGAGGATGCCTCGTTAAAACCTTCAATAGGAAAAACCCATGGGAAAAATCCTAGAGCAGGAAAAAGAGTACACCCTAACAAAAGAGTCCACCCCATCAAGAAAACAACAAGGAAGCAATACATCAGAATACCAAACCAGTATCCAAAGACCAGCAACAGCAAACCTAAACAACACAAAACAAACAAGCAGCCAAGGAAGCCAACCCAATCAGATAGCCAAAACACAAGCCTTTGTCAGCCCTCCTGATCCCAAGAGTAAGAAGCAAGAACCAAGAAGATGTGCCAACACCTAAGCCCCTGCAAACAGCTGAACTAGAAGCAGCCAACAGACCCAAAAAACGCGCTTACAACAACAACAAACCGCAAGACCCCCAAAGAGATAGATACCAACCAACCGGCTGCCCTCAACAATACTCAAGAAGATCAATTTCCCTATTGATACCAGCTTTAGCTAACTCATCAGCCACCAAGTTAGATTCCCTAAAAATATGAGTTACTTGCCACTGCAGCAACCCTCTTGTAATGACAGAATTACGATTAATAAGACAATTTAGAGCCCAAGGACAAAGGATAGAGGAATTTACCCACTTCACAACATTAATGCAGTCACTTTCAATCATCAAGTAGTGAGTATTTTTCCACTCGGATGCACTAAATATCAGCAGAGCTTCCTTTATCGCAAGAACTTCAGCTTTTGCAGCACTCGCCTAGCCAATATTCTTCGAAAACTTCACTAAAACAGTCCCCATGTTGTCTCGCAACACACCCCCAACACCAGCCATACCCGAACTTCCACTTGAAGCGCCGTCCACATTAAATTTAAGAGATCCCATAGGAGGAGGCGACCATGGAACTATAGATCGAGGAGCCGAGTTTTTGCTGGGGACACACACCAAATTAGGTGCCAAAATAATGTCGGCTAAAGCAATCGGCGAATTCTCCCATTTAGCTTTAAACCACCATACAAACCTCACTTTAATCAACATTAACACTTGATGAAAATCATGAATTTTAGCATTGAAAACCACATCATTCCTATGAAGCCAAATTACCCATAAGATAGAGAAAAATAGCATCAACCAAGCATGTTTTTTATCAGACTGATAAATCAAACATGACCATGAGTCAAAAAACAACATTGGTTTAATTGGAGCCATGAAAGACACACCCCACAAACCAGCAAAATAGCACCATAAAGACCAAGAAAACCTGCATTCAAAGAAAAGGTGGCTGACAGATTCAATCCCCGAATTATACATAGGGCAGCTAGCAGAGTTAGAATCCAATAAACCTCTATTAACTAATGCCTCTTTAACCATAACTTTCCCAAGCATGACCTGCCAAGCAAAAATTTCAGCTTTTGGAGGAGCTAACCTAGACCAAATTCGCTTCCAGCTAAAGTCAGAGATACCAACGTTACTCACAGTCATCTTATAAGAAGAAGATACTGAATACATACCCGAGGCAGTAGGTTTCCAAACCGTAGTATCAGGGGAATTTAGACAGGGTGTGTAATCCTTCAAAACGCCAACCATATGTTCCCATTGAGTTTTCTCCCAATCAAATAACTGCCTTCTCAACACTATATTCCACCTCCAAATCCCTTCATCCCAAGAACCAAATTCAAAAACATGCCCTATCTTATTTACAGATAAGGCAAAAATTCGAGGAAACTGACATCTCAACTTGCAACCCACAATCCACTCATCATGCCAAAAGGAAATATTATTGCCATTACCTAGAACAAAACCCGAATTGGCCAACCATCCACCCGCCACTGCAAACTGAGGAGAAAGAGACTTAATAATATTCTTCCATAAAGCAGAAGCAAGTCTACTATTTGTGACATCAGGCACCAACACACTTTCATTATACCCATTCTTCTGAACCAGAACTTTCCTCCAAAAACCCTCTCTATCGTTGCCAAACCTCCATAACCACTTATTCAACAAAGCCCTATTTTGAATATGCAAATCCAAAATGCCCAAACCACCCGCCTCCTTCGGTTTGCACACTTGATCCCAGCAAATCAAATGTAATTTTTCTCACCCTTAGCCGACCAAAGAAACCTTCTCATTAGTTTATCGAGAGAATCTTTAATAGAGCAGGGAAGAGAAAAAATAGACATATAATAAAGAGGGAGACTTGCTAAAACCGATTTAATGAGAGTAACCCTACCTCCAATGGACAGAAACTTAGCCTTCCAATTGGAGAATCTTGCATTAATCTTGTCCAAAACAGGCTGCCAATAGCTTATAGAAGAGGGTTTGACACCAAAAGGTAACCCGAGATAAACCGAGGGAAGAGATTCCACTCTACAGCCGATACTTGAAGCCCAATCAACTAAATCATCATCTTCAACACCAATCCCAAACAAGGCAACTCTTGCAGAAATTAACTTTTAAACCCGAAGCAACCTGAAAAACCTGTAAGACGCTCTTAATAGACACTAGAAATTCTCTCACTGGCCTGCAGAAAATAAGAGTATCATCTGCGAATTGAAGATGTGAAACGGTGAGCTCTCCATTCCCAACTCTAATGCCTTCGAACAGCCCACCACTAGTAGCATTGGCCAGCAAAACATTCAAACTTTCGGCCACAATAGTGAACATAAACAGAGAGAGAGGACACCCCTGTCTCAACCCACGTTTAATACCAAATTGACGAGTGGGAGAACCATTTACCAGAATCGAAACCATAGCTGAAGAAATACATTTCCTAATCCATCTCCGCCAAAGAGAACCAAAATTCATATTAGATAAAATAAGATCAAGAAAATTCCAGTTCACAGAGTCATAAGCTTTTTCGAAGTCCAACTTGAAAAGACACCCTCCATTCATTGATTTCCGAATCACATCAATTAACTCGTTGGCAACCAGAGAGCAATCAAGAATCTGTCTACCTTCGATAAAAGCGAATTGCGATCCACTAATCAGAGAACCCAAGACTGATCTTAACCTGCACGCAAGCACTTTAGCAACCAATTTATAAACACCACCAACTAAAGTAATAGGTCTAAACTCATTGATCCTCTGAGGATTCCCAACCTTAGGAATGAGAGTTATGAAAGAGGCATTAATAGCATTATCAAAATCAGCATCAACAAAAAACTTAGAAAAAACCTCCATAATTTTCTCTTTAAGCAAACCCTAGTGGTCTTTGAAAAAGCTCAGATTGAACCCGTCAGGACCGGGAGCTTTATTACCATCACAAGACATCAAAGCATTCTAGACTTCCTCCTCTGAGAATGGCCTCTCAAGCCACTCCACTTTCTCCGTAGATAGCTGCGAAAAATTCCCAATAATATCATCAACCATACAACAATCATCACTATTATAGAACCCTTCAAAGTGCGCAGCAATAGCTTCTTTAACTTCATCAGGGTCTGAACTTATCACCCCGTCCACCTCAATGCACTCGAGATTATTGACACGATATCTATCCGAAGCAACCAAATGGTAAAATTTAAAGTTCCGATCTCCTTCCTGCAGCCACTGAAATCTCAACTTCTGAAACCAGGATCTTTCTTCAACCTTATATAGTTTCCATAATTCATCCTTCTTTTTACTGATCTCACTCTTCAAATCGGCATTCTCCCTATCAGCAGCCCAACAATCTTCCAGCCTATGAATCTCATCTTCAGTCTTCTTAATAACAGCCGGCCCTTTGTTGCAATTCTCTTCCTGCCAAATCTTCAAATCAGACTTTAACTCCTTTAACATAACTAAAATTGAAGTTGTCGAGTGATGACTATCATCAGCCCTTAGCCAAGACTTCTGAACAACATCTTTAAAATTTCCTTCATCTTTCCAATGGTTAAAATACCTAAAAGGTTTAGGACCCCAGTCACTCCCATCGCAACCGAAAATGACCGGATTATGACCGGACAGAGCCTTCGGACCAATACGCTGGAAGCAATTAGGAACCATGTCACACCCCGACTCAGGATCGAGCACGGACAACCGCCACGATACCTCGTAATACGTGCCGCGCGTCACACGCACACTAGGTCTCGCGAAGCATCAGTATCAAGGCCAAAACAAAACAACAATAAACAATTCAAATGCAGATAAGATGTAAAACATAGTTCCGAAATCCAAATATTAACATTAGAGCCTCAGGCTCAAATAAAAAAAATGAACATTTAAGTCAAGAATTTCCTCTCAGCGGAAGCATGAACAAGTATTACCAACAAAGTCAAATCCAAAAGGAAATAAAAGAAAACAACAGATAGATTACGACTGCCAGTCGGACCCATACGTAGTGAGTAGTACCTCTACGGCGTAAACTGGTCTCCTAAGCCACCGACTCGGCACAACAAGGAAAACTCGAATCTAGGATCCTGAAATCACAACAACAATAGCGGGGTGAGTACAAAATATGTACCAGTGAGTGAGCCACCCTCAAAAGAGAACCAGAAGAGGGTGGGGTGCACTCACAACCAAAACAATTTATAAAGTCAGTTTATAAAATAAACAATCGGTAAAATCAAACCCATGTGTCAAAATCCAGTTCTCGGTTTAAAACCATGCAAGAGGGCTGCCATCAAATCATATCCGAAGTGACCTTGGCCCAAGTCAACTTCCGGAACCCTCAGGGGCATTTTCGTCATATCATGTTATAAATACAAACCATGCCCGTCCCCCTGACGTTGGCCTGGGTCCGGCATTGCGTGGTGGCCGCAACAGACCCAGTTTGGCTCTCCCATGCAAACGCCATCAGGTAGCTTGCGTGTCGGGCCTTGAGCCGACGGACCATGTGGATCCATAACACAATAACCATGGTCCGCCTATTACGTCTCAATACTAGCTAGTATACCACCAAAACAAGCCATACGTACTCCCTGGATTGCGTCCAATCCACGAGTCCCCGTATGCTTTTCAACTGCTCAAAACATTTTAAGGTTTGCTCATGCACCCAAAAATAATTTAATAAAAAATCATTTATAAAACACTTTAATAAAAACAATAACGAAAAACAATTTCCTCAACGGGTTCTCCGTTGAAGAAAGCCCACTCACAGTTCGGGGTCTCGCATACCCCCAAGATCCGTCCTCTGTGAGCCAAATCAAGCGTCCCGACGGGCGTCTCTGTCGCCTAGTGGAGGGAACCAAAAATCAAAGTTATCAGTATAAAAATCCAATAAAAACAATGAAGATACAAATGAAATATAATAAGATTCCCAAAGACTCATACACGTGCCCAACTAAGGCGTTATTTACTTCCGGAACGGTTCTAAGAGTTTAAAGTCTCTTTCCGTGACTAAATCGGCATTTTCATGCACTTAGGGGTAAAACCGTAATTTTCCCGCTAAGGGTAAAATGGTAATTTCACTTATATTCACCCGTAACTATGCTTAATAATCAATTTTTGACTTTTAGGGGCAATTTAGTCATTTTGGGGTCCGACTTAAGCTTAGGGGTAAAATTGTAATTTTCAAATTTTCGGTTTATTTTTGGTTGGACCGAGTCAAATCTGTTCGGTCTGACCAAATCGGTTCGGACCGACCAAGCTGGCTCGTGAGCCGATCGGTTCGAGCCGGCTGGCCGAGCCGCAGCTGCCCCAACAGGAAGATTTATGGGTTTTGAACCTTGAGCAAAGCCAGCTTGTCGCCGGCAGCCTTAGGCCGGCCGGAATCTGGAAAATTCCAGATTCCGACGACCTCGATTTTTTTTTCCAGCCCAAAAAATGCTATTTTTACACCCATTTTCTTCCAAAAATTACATCTTAACAATGCCCAATTCATTCCAATATCAATACTAACTTCAAAATCAAAATCAACCACAATTAATCCACATAAATCACTTACCCAAAGATTCAAAATTGTTCTTAACTCACCCAAATCTCCAAAATGCAAAATAACTCGAAAAATTCATACAACCATACCAATAATCAACTTAACACCAAATT